>PNEQ01047304.1:0-45384 GCA_003012365.1 Medauroidea extradentata
ACCAACACATATGACTTCGATGTTAAAATCATCGACACTAGCACACTCTAGCAGACAACAAAGTAACCATTGGAACAAACTTGGTTGTCGACTGCAGCGCTGCCTAGCTACCAGTGATGGAAACATGTCAACTTTGGTGCCACCTAGCAGACAATTATGTAAGCAAACATCCCCGAAGTCTAGCAGACGATTCACAGGGAAAAAAATGCCAAGTTAACAAGTGACTGACGAAAATGTAAACAATATGGAGACACTGCACGACAAGATGGGCAATGTACTCGAAAACAAAATGGTGGACATGTCATTATCCAAAAGGAGGGCGTCGTGTCAATGGTGCCATGAGAGAGAGAACATGGCAGAGAAAGGGCGTCGTGTCGTCGGTGCCGAGAGAGAGAGACTAATGACATGGAAAGAGGGTGTCGATGTTCGTTGCTATGAGAGAGAGACTGATGATATGAAAAGAGGACGTCGTCTTCGGTGCCGAGAGAAAGGACGTCGTCGACAAAATGGCCGACAAATTAGCTGACAAAATGGTCGACAATCCAAGAAGGCCGACAAGATGTACGACAAAATGGCGGACGACGGCCAACAAAATGGCCGCCAAGATGGCGGACAAGATGGCGGCCGAGGCACCGAGAACCGAACCCACGCCCCACCAAAACGAACCTACTATTCCCTTCTACTTCCACTGTCGGCTCAAATTACTTTTTAAACCTGCATATAACTTTTTAGTAACCTTTCAATTATTTGGTTTTACAGATTTACATGTACTAGACTTCTGGAAATGTATACTTATTTTTCCCCTGTACCTATTCTGTGAGTCTATTTCGCATGATTTTGTTAAATTTCCTAACATTTATATAGTTACTCGGTACGGTAATAATAAGCCTTGAAAAGTAACGCAATGTAGTATTGGTGCAGACTCATTAATTCTGCAGTAGTCTTATAGTAGCTGCTAGAAGTGTACCACACGTCTCTTCATTGCAGTTAACTTGCAATGTAGGTGTTGCATTAGTTACAAGACTTTGACAGATAATTTTGTCATTTCAGATTATTGTACTGACTTTTACGATGTAGCCAGGATATAAGTCACAGTCGGGAGAGAAAAAATTTTCAACACAATAATAACATTCAGTACATTTGTTAGGGAAATAGAATGCTACAGTGACAAATTTAATATAAATGGTATAATGAACATGACTTAACTTTAAGTCAGCATATCCATATTGTAGAGAGTATAATACATCTTAGCACACACATAGTTTGTCGTCTAGCCAATTAGCATCAGTTTGTTGCTACAATTGGAATATAGCTGCTTTGTCAATGATCTTATATTATGTACAGTTACGTGCATTACATTCCCTTTGTTCAGAACTCTGATTTAGTCCTGGAAGGTTATTTTATTTTAGATCACATATGTTTGTATTCCTTTAGCCTTTTTCTATATACTCTAATAGCACCTGTGGACATACCATCTTTGCTCGCAGTCCTACAAACTCAGTCATAGGCACACCGTCACATTCGTCTTTGAATTCGCCTATAACCTTTTTTTTTTAGGCGAGAAGCATGGACAGGCCGAAGTATATAATTCATTCTGTATAGTTAAAATCGAAGTAGTTCTCGTACTAGATTTCACTGAGTACACGAGAATATAATGTAGGTAGCTGTAAGCATGCACACAAGAGCGCAATGTAGTTGCTTGACCTTGTCATATTCAAGAGAGAAGCTACATGGTGCAATGTCACATAACACTGCCTTCGTGACTTTCTGACACCTGCATGGTGTCGGTAACATCCGCCCATGTGCATACTGCTGCGCTGTGCGAGACGTCAGTGTAGGAAGCGCAGGGAAATCACTCTCGCATGTCGCTGTCGCATGAAGCAACCTGAATCGACTCTGGATTCTGGACTCTGGACTCTGCTTGCACACCTGTGCGGTGTCTGGTAACATCCGGCCTCGCTGCTGGACTGAGTCTGGGAAGTCCACAGCCGTCCATTTCTCCAAGGCACAGTCTACGTATGTATCCTATGTATGAAAAAAAAACACAGTTCTGACGAGAACAATCGCAAAGCCTATTATATGTATTACCACGCCCTACCTCGCTGCAGCATAGGGCCAGACACTTCCTACTCTCCTATTACATTTTAAGTCTTAAGAAAAATTATGTCACTACTACCATGTTAGCTCAGTGGTAGCATGTTTTTAATTTAATTTAATGGTCCAGGGTTCGAATCTCTGTCAGGGCACGATTGTTTTTTATCAGAACTAAAATTTTTTGCTGAATTCAAAGCATGCAAATACAAGATTTCTACCAGTACGAAATTATCGTCTTATACTTGCAGACTCTACAGCTATCAAAATAAGTGTTTTATGTGTTAAAATAAGGTGGCGCGAGAGTTGCACGCGCGGACTTGTTACATGGAGATCGTGGGTTCAAATTCCAGTACAATCACACCGATATTTTGTTTACCAAATTTATTCCAAAATCACTCAAGATCATTGCTTTACATGAATTCAGAATATGTGTAATTACTTTCTTGTTATCCTGTTTGCTTGTGTGTTTGAGTGATTTGTTAAATCCCTGATCACATCGAGATGGACGAAGCGTAAAAAAATTACACATCTACTGTATAACCTACCTACTTATATTCATTTATTCATGTATAAGTCGACTAAACATATTTAAACTCATGTCCACTGCTTGACGCATAGACACAAACACTCTATTAGCTCCTCACAGAACTATGTACATACATTCCGAACACATCACTGGAAGCACAACACATAGCGCAACACATGTCTCAGTGAGCGACACCACATTCATTTCCCTTTCGGATTAACACTACTGTTTTAACAAACTTAACAAGTGAACTACTTACTATAGTATTATAACTTCACATAAAATCGTAGACGCGTTTCTATATTATTCCATGCTTTTAAATTCATATTGTAGATATGTATACGCGATGCGGAAAAAGTTAACAAGAATAGATATAGAATGTTAACCCTGTAGTTAGTTTTCATCACTGAATGATCCCGTCCATTATAGACGTTCACTTTTCACCTACAATAGACATATACGATGGGCAACATGAATGTAAAATACATTATACTGTATTATACTAATAGGTGGGAAATAAAATTTTTACATGTAAAATTTTTTCTCCATTCACTTTCCTACACGGTATGTAAATTATAGATTTATTTGAATATTTCATACCTTCAAGAGTTTCTTCCATACCTATTCCAGCTCTAATACGTCTTAATTTCCTTTCAAGTCCATAACTCATTCCGACTTGAACCCAACCATCCTAAATCATATCAATTTTTCCAGCGTTAATGTAATCGATGTTGAGCAACAACCAAAATCTCTCACTGACCTTAACCATTCTTAAATGTTTCCATACGTAAAGAAAATGTATAAACTTCATTACATTAATTAACACGAGGTCAAACTTATATACAGAACTAGCATTTCTACATTACACATCTTAACTATAAATACCCCCTCTTTCATACCCTACACACACTTATCATAGTCGAACACACAACCTAACTATGAATATAATAATCACATTAGTAGGCGTAGAAACAAATATTATAGTTCTACCAAAAACATAGAAAAATTCGATTAGTTTTTTTTATTCAAATACTACAGCTATTCATTTTTACTTTATATGAGTCCATCATAGGCCTAATGCATACCATCCAAAATTACAACTGTTCATAAAAAGCACATTAAAAAGATGAACCTAAAGTTTGCTGAAACATTGAATATAGGTAAACATCCCATCGAACCCAGGTTCAGTAGAGAGCGAGATGTCGGTACACTAACAACTGCTAACGGCAAGTTACACCACACGCAAGGCTACACAGTGATTGGCAACGACGTACCTCATTCTTGATGTAACATAGCGAGCTGAATTTGAATGCCAAATATAAAAACTAGAATTTCATTGCTAAATTTCGTATTTGCCAGGTCTTTTTGTACTTCGGAGTGAAGTTTTGCGCAGAGTATTGCTTTACAAAACTAATCTTTGACAAGTATATTCTGTTATGAGTCAGTTTGTACGTGTCAGTTTATAAGAATCAACTTGTAAGAGTCACCTTGTAAGAGTTAGAGACAAGTTACTTCTAATCTTTCCATCTCACTCTTCACATATATCATTTCAGTCAAAACTTTAAGCTCACTAATCAAAAGAAATTAAAAACTTACATGTACTTATTTTACAATGTTTAACCTATACATATGACGAGTCCTTCGGTAACAGCACATCAACTATAAATGCACCTCTTTTTCTACCCTATACATACCTGATAAAGTAAAACATTAGCTTAAATAACTAAAATTACAAGTTTACAAATACCTGGTAATACCAATCTTAATGTAAAAACTCACTATGTCACCACAGTTCCATTTACCTGATATCGCATACATTTTTAAATTTTTCCGATATTTTCTGCAAACATAATAAGAGCTACTATTAACGAAATCCTTTAGAGTTGATCACTACAAATAAATCCATACCATACAGAACTGATCCATACATAACAAAGTTAAATTTTCATCTTAATTGACCATATACCAAAAAAATACATAAAACTACCGAAGCCGAGATACTCCTATCACATCTCAGAAACATATCTAAAATTAATAAAATTATTAATTGTCTCATATGTCATAAAATATTTCACTTCTACGAAGTCGTTTCTTAATCTCAAGTTCAGCTCTTTTGCTTTTAACTTACACTTCTCTTTTATATTAGCATTCTTATTCATATTTTTTTATTATCTCCATATTCACCTTCCACATTTGTTCTGAATTTGAACATTTATAAAATAAAATACGAAGCGTCAAAGAACACTTCCATAAAAGCTTTACCACTCAAAATGTTGTCGAACTAACAAAACTTCCGGGCAGTTATAAGGACACTTAGCCGCAATACCTATCTATAGCACAATCTTCAGTCTTTTCTGTAATCATCTATCCCTACCAGTCAAATATTACATACTATCTATCGTACTGTAAAGCGCTACCTAGCACCACTCATTCCATAGCCCAGCGTCACTTGTAATATTCGATTTACAAACTATCTACTAAATTATCAAGTTAGATCACACCTACAACCAAATTATCATTTTAGATTTGTATGCATCAAAGTAAAAACCATACATCCGGAAGCAAATAATCTTCCACACGAATCATACCTAACAATATTATTTCAGCATTCATTAACCAACGCAGGCAGACGACATAGTAAACTATTCGATACTGTACGTTAAGTCAATATCAACAGATATTTCCAAATAATATACAAATTGCACTATTCAATCATATAACTTTACACTACCAAAATCCGTCCCTGTTATATCAATTATCAGTAACTGAATCATGCTGTATATGTTATCATCTCCAGTACATACATGCCAGACAAAACATAGCTGATATTAATTCTTCGCAAAACATTTTTAAGACTTATAAACCTACAGGTCGTTCTCATCCATCAAACAAAACCAATTATATCTAGACAAACGTACCTTCATTACTTGTACTTCACCAGACATACTACTCAGTCAAGTAATACACACAAGACACCATTGGAACATACTATTGAAACACATGTAAAAAACCAATGAAATATACCTCAAACCAATCTCCATGTAAAATTTAACCATTAATTTCCGAAGACATATAATTACTATGAATGTAACTATTTTTGTACCTGAATTCCTGTCATTACTAGGCAAACCTGCTAAATATATATATATATATAAATAAATATATATATTTATTTATTTATTTATTTATATATATCACTGGGTTTTTTTAATAACAGTCTTAATCATGTTCCATAAAACTAAACATTCCACGATTTAGATTCGTTAGACTAACTAATTAAAATCCGATGCTGACAAAGCACTCGATATTATTGTAACGCACATATAATATATTCTAAAGGTCCGGTCTGTCACTTATGTCAGTTTAGCTACACAAATAATAATTTTTGGTTTTGCACATCAAGATTACCTGCTTTTATAACCCTCCTGAGACACCATATCATTCATAAATACTCAGATAATATATAATTATACATACCATGCTAAAATGTTACAGCATACATTATAAAAATAAATAAATTTAAAGTTTTCATAAATATACTAGTATTTGCACCGTACTATACATATATGCACTTTAAACAATGCCTAGATGTTCAATACTAATCTTCAAAGATGATACTTTCTAGCTATAATACCTTCAGCCCGGAACCTACATTAGCTCAGCCATACAGACTTTTAATATATTCACACTGAAGTATCATGTAATCTCCAATAAAATAAAACATTGAGTTCGTCAATTAATACCATCTTATTCCCTTGACAGCTAACACACAATCAAATTAGTGCTATTTCTTAATAGTTCGTAAGAATTATTAATCATATTGTACCGGTAGTACAGTACTACAGACCAAAAAGCCCTTATGACTGTCAGAAAATTCTGTACTAAATTGATTCTCCTTTACAGAATAGTTATAAACCAAGCACAATATTTTGTGATAATAATTAACGAAAATAATTCATTCGTTCATTTGAATCGTCACCTTCGTGAGTGAGTAGGTAGCTTCCTAAATAACTACATTTTATAAGATTGCGTCAAATATGGTGTTAAGTGACTAAAGTTATCAGCATCATTTAATTTACAACCATGCAGACTTCATTTGTTTTCAGCACACTCACAACGTGATTATGTACTCCCAAATAAATTTTATGTTCATCTGTCATTTATATTTTAGTGATTGATATTTTAGCTATACTCTTTATACCTGTATTCTTCATATTTATCACTGTCGAAACACAGAAGACTTATCATAAGAACCAACTCAAAGAATACGAAGAAGAATAAAAATCATCATCCTTTTTCAAACCTAAAGTTTCAACACATCTAATTTTTGAAACATATTAATTTTACTAAATAAGTTTCAACCATATTTATCAGTATAATTTTCATATTTTTAAACATACAATACAGAGTCCCATGTTACTTCCAAACACTGCATGCTTGCTATGTTTGTATTTAAGTTATAATCTCTTTATGTAAAGTGCAGTCTTACGCGAACGAGGTTTTATTCATTCTTAGTTCATCTAAACTTTACCGAAAAAAAAACCTTCCATCTTACTTTTTTTCTACATAAAACACTCTAGTAATTAAATGTTGTACGGGAAAATAAATTATCAACCCAGGAGTCTATTGACTGATACATTACAAATTTATTTCAGCCATGAAGAAAACGTATAAAATACCCATATTACAATAAACATATTCTACAGTCACCTATGTTGTAGTGTCTTTTGAAATACAGTTTCTGATGTGAACCTTTAATCCTTGTTTATTCGCATGTACAGCCCTACAGTTATCACATGAGTAAGTCTTTTAGGCGATACCGAACTTGCAGTTGCTTTCTTCATGTATTCGTTGAGCACAGATACTTGAGAACAGTTTACCGCAGTATTTGCATTCACACCCCGAAGAACGAGAGACCATTCCTTTGCATGTTTTTCTGTGGCTAGTCAAGACATGATTGCGAGTAAACACTTCATCACAGTTAACACACAGGTAAGCATTGTACGATGCACTAAACATACAGTGACTTTGTTCATGGCGACGAGCACTTGAGTGCGTACTAAATGAATTCCCACAGTAGCAACACTGTTTCAGAGAAGTATACATGTGACTTCCAGAGAACACTCACGGCTGAATGGTAGCCACTGATATAGATGACAAGTCTTCGATCTCCGATGTCGTCTTCTTAACGTTACAGTTTTACACAATAAGTGCATATAAATGAAGATGTCGATCTGCTTTCCAGCATGTATATCTAATAACTGAGCTCCTTTTTACATAGACAGATCTTAAATACCACAAGTCATACTATGCTAGCTACTTCGATGATTCTCATGCACCAAGCTGTGATCAGGGACGGAACAAATCACTCAAACACACAAGCAAACAGGATAACAAGAAAGTAATTACACATATTCTGAATTCATGTAAAGCAATGATCTTGAGTGATTTTGGAATAAATTTGGTAAACAAAATATCGGTGTGATTGTACTGGAATTTGAACCCACGAAATCCATATGACAGGTCCGCGTGTGCAACTCTCGCGCCACCTTATTTTAACACATAAAACACTTATTTTGATAGCTGTAGAGTCTGCAAGTATAAGACGATAATTTCGTACTGGTAGAAGTCTTGTATGTGCATGCTTTGAATTCAGCAAACAATTATAGTACTGGTAAAAAACAATCGTGCCCTGACAGAGATTCGAACCCTGGACCATTAAATTAAATTAAAAACATACTACCACTGAGCTAACATGGTAGTAGTGACATAATTTTTCTTAAGATTTAAAATGTAATAGGAGGGTAGAAAGTGTTTGGCACTGGGCTGCAGCGAGGTAGGGTGTGGTAGTATATATAATAGGCTTTGCGATTGTTCTCGTCAGAACTGTGTTTTTCTTTTCATACATAGGATACATACATAGACTGTACCTTGTAGAAATGGACGGCTGTGGACTTCCCAGACTCAGTCCAGCAGCGAGGCCGGATGTTACCAGACACCGCACAGGTGAGCAAGCAGAGTCCAGAGTCCAGAGTCGATTCAGGTTGCTTCATGCGACAGCGACATGCGAGAGTGATTTCCCTGCGCTTCCTACACTGACGTCTCGCACAGCGCAGCAGTATGCACATGGGCGGATGTTACCGACACCATGCAGGTGTCAGAAAGTCACGAAGGCAGTGTTATGTGACATTGCACCATGTAGCTTCTCTCTTGACTATGACAAGGTCAAGCAACTACATCGCACTCTTGTGTGCATGCTTACAGCTACCTACATTATATTCTCGTGTACTCAGTGAAATCTAGTACCAGAACTACTTCGATTTTAATTATACAGAATGAATTCTGTACTTTGGCCTATCCATGCTACACGCCTAAAAATATAATGGTTATAGTCAAATTCAAAGACGAATGTGACGGTGTGTCTATGACTGAGTTTGTAGGACTGCGAGCGATGAGGTATGCCTACGGGTGCTATTGGATTATATAGAAAAAAGCTAAAGGAATTCACACATGTGTGATCAAAAATAAAATTACCTTCCAGGACTACATCAGAGCTCTGAACAGAGAGAACGTTATGCAAGTTACTGTACATATAGTATAAGATTATTAAAAAAGCAGCTATATTCCAATTGTAGCAACAAACTGATGCTTATTTGGCTAGACGACAAACTATGTGTGTGCTAAGATGTATTAAACTCTCTACAATATGGATATGCTGACTAATAGTTAAGTCATGTTCATTAGACTATTGATATTAAATTTGTCACTGTAGCATACTATTTCCCTAACAAATGTACTGAATATTATTAATGTGTTGAAAATTTTTTCTCTCCCGACTGTGACTTATATCCTGGCTACATCGTAAAAGTCAGTACAATAATCTGAAATGACAAAATTATCTGTCAAAGTCTTGTAACTAATGCAACACCTACATTGCAAGTTAACTGCAATGAAGAGACATGTGGTACACTACTAGCAGCTACTATAAGACTACTGCAGAAGTAATGAGTCTGCACCAATACTACATTGCCTTACTTTTGAAGGCTTATTATTACCGTACCGAGTAACTGTATAAATGTTACGAAATTTAACAAAATCATGCGAAATAGACTCACAGAATAGGTACAGGGGAAAAATACATACACATTTCCAGAAGTCAAGTACATGTAAATCTGTAAAACCAAATAATTGAAAGGTTACTAAAAAGTTATACGCTGGTTTAAAAAGTAATTTGAGCCATCAGTGGAACATCATGAAAACAACTGTGCAGACTTAATGATAAAAATCTAACTAAAACATGAGGAGAACTGCAGTAGTTTACAATGATGGGCAGCAACATGATTAACACAGGGCTCAAGTAGCTATTTATACTTCAGTATATGCAGAAAGAGAAGCTGGGACAGGTTGTGACTGGACTGACAATGTTGGTGAGGGGAAAGGAGGTGGATGTAATATGTCAGTTCAAGGTCAAGTGATGCAGGAAGAGAAGCTGTGACAGTTTCTGACAGGTGCAGCAGTAATAGCGGCGAAGAGGGGAAAGGAGGGGGGAAGTGAGCTGTGACAGATTAAAACACGTGCAGCAGTTCTGTTGAAGGAGAGGGTAAAGTAGGGGGAAGTGCAATGTTAATTCAATGTCATGTGATGCATGAAGAGATTTTGGGTCAGGTTCTGACAGGTGCAGCAGTAATGATGGTTGAAGATGTGAAGGAGGGAGAAAGTGAGCTGGGACCGGTTCAAACAGGCGCAGCAGCTCTTTTGACAGAGAGGGGAAAGGAGGGGGAAGTGCAACGACAGTTCAAGGTCATGTGATACATGAAGAGATGCTGGGACAAGTTTTGACAGGTTCAGCAGTAATGATTTGTGATGAGCAGAAGGAGGGGGGAAGTGAGCTGGGACCAGTTCAAACAGGCACAGCAGCTCTGGTGATTGAGAGGGGAAATGAGGGGGAGGTGCAATGACAGTTCAAGGTCATGTGATGCAGGAAGAGAAGCTGTGACAGGTTCTGACAGGTGTAGCAGTAATGGCCGCGAAGAGGGGAAAGGAATGGGAAGTGAGCTGTGACAGGTTCAAACACGTGCAGCAGTCCTGTTTAAGGAGAGGGGAAAGAGGGGGAGGTGCAATGACAGTACAAGGTCTTGTGATGCAGGAAGAGAAGCTGGGACAGTTGTGCCAATGAATGTGTGGAGAAGGAGGGAAGAGGGGAAGGTACTGTAGATAACTGCATGGTTATACAAAACTATAGTCAGTTCCCTGCTGGATACTGAATAGGTCAGATGCTGTCCGTCATGTCTGGAGGATGTGCAAGTAAGTATCATAATTAATAACTGAATTTATCGGAAATCGATCGGGTATAGATTCGATAATGTATGATAATTAATCGATTGAATCGAAAATTAACAGTTTGAATTGATCGGTAATCGATCGGGTTCTGTGCACAAGAAGTTCAATAATAAATATTACCGATTGATTTTACATTTTTAGTTATTAAAATATAGGGGTTATGTTGATCGGGTATGGGGCACAAGAAATTAAATAATAAATAATTTCAATTTATTTTACATTTTTGTTATTTAAAATATAGGGGTTATGTATGCACATATACTGCATAGCATGTGAACCTTATGTAAAGTACAACACTTGAATTACATAATCGATTCCTCCAATATGGCGGCATTAGCAATATCTACAATGTCGAGCCGAAGGTTGCCGAGCATGACCGAAGCTTGCCGAAGGTTACCAAGCATGACCGAGCATACCCGATGTATTTTTTTAACTAAATAATTTTTATACAATGTTAGTTTTTATTTAAAATGTTTTATTTTTGTTAAATTTATTTTTTAAAATCATGTGGGGTTGGGATGGAATGCGAAATCAAAATTTTTTCGGAAGACTCGGAAGAAACCTTCAAGATGGCAATGGGAAAAAAAGATGGCAGAAATTTTAAATTTTTTTTCGGAATTTTTAAATATTTTTTTTTACTTTTTGAAAGTAGCTGGAAACAAGATGGTGGCCGGAATCAATATAGCGTCCGGAAACAAGGTGGCGGGCGGAAAAAAATTTCAACAAACATCGATTTATTTTTGTACGCACGAAGTGTGGATGTTCTCATTGAAATTCACTTGAGGGGTCCGTTGAGCCTTACCACACCTCAATAAATAGAATCCGTCATTAATTATTATAATCTTAACAATCGCATGACTTTGAGGACAGCACATGTTTACTAGTAGGCCTGAAGAATTGCGTATACTTAATAAATTAATTTTTAAGTGTAGTTTGTGATAGCATAATAAATTCTGTGAAATCTCCGTATAGATTTAAGTTAGGTGTCATCAAACCTATACTTAACAAGGAAGATGATACTATAATCGAAAATTGAAAAGCGATTTCTATTCTCTCGGTTTTTGCTAAGACATTACAAAAAGTAATATAGGCCTATCTAATTTTACTTGAACACTTAGAATCTCATTCTATTTTATCGGTTTCTCATTACGGATTCAGCATATATATATGAACCTTGGGTGCGTCATACTATTTATCACCAAAAATTTCAAATGCAATAAACAATAAACTTAATCATTAGGAATATTTTGTGATCTCTCTAGAGCTTTTGATTGTTAGTCATGACATTTTCATAAAAACTAAACTTTTATGGAAAGGCAGGTGCAAAAAATTTACTAATAACGTCTTTCTTAGAGAATCGTAAACAAATAGTAGTAATAATATTTGTTACAGTAACAAAGAGAGAGTCATGTTCCAGAATAAATGTAATTAAGTATGAAGTTTCTCAGGTCGAATTTCGGGCCAATTGTTGTTTTTACTTCGTGTAAATGATAATTATTTTCGCTTGGGATCAGATTCAGAATTAGTATTGTTTGCTGACGTTACAAGCCATGCTGGTGAGTGGAGAAAATATAAGGGATTTAGAAGAAACCGCGAACTTAAAATTTCACACATTTTAAAAACAGTTTCATTAAACAAACTAACTTTAAACTACGAGACAAACATTTCTAAGGCTTGTGCAAATAATAGTTCAGTAAACGACGTAAAAGTTGGACTTAATGACAGATATTTAACTCATGTAAATTCTACAAAGTTACTTGGTATTTATAAGGAAAATAATTTAAATGGGGAAAAAATTAATGTCTGTTGTGCTCCGAGATATCTCCATCCATTATTATCTACACTTGTTTTAAATAAAGCTGACATATTACTTGTGTTTTAATTCAATAATTATACAATAGATTTTTGGGGGTGACTGTACCCGCGCTAAAAATGTGTTTCTTCTTCCAAAAAGGCAATATTGATTTTAATAAACAAAAGTCCAGGGATCCCTATAGTGACTTATTTAAAGAGAAGAGAATTCTGACGTCTACCTGCCAATTTGTTTATCAAGTACCTACATAATTTAGCATGGATAGCAAGAAATGTATTAAAGGTGTTGTGAATCGTTAATACAAATATTTTATGTCTAAAATTAATTACTTTTTACAGCCTATTCTCTGGAAGAATATTTTATTGTGTACAGTAACAAATTAAATACAATATATTTAAAAATTATGTAGATTTAATATGGTCTGGAAGATGTTATATAATGACGTACGTATATGTGTATGGTAGTTTACCGATAATTTTATTTATAAGAAGTGTCTTAAACCATCGTGTATTCAAGGATATGTTACAACTTGGCGTAGTAAATTAAATAAATTTACTTAATACGATCAATGAAACCTGCATTTTGAAACCTTCTGCAATTTCTGAAAATGAAAAAAGTAAAATTTATCGACTTCCAGTGTATTTGAATGATTAATGATAGTAATATGTTCAACCCATATAAACATATCTATATGTGTTTCCGGCATCGTTTGTGCAAAAACAGTTTTTTCTACCCTTCATTCAGTGCGCAAATGCTGTTGGCCTTGTTTTCATTGCATCCCTGCAGTAATGTCAGGACTCCAGTTGCCATGGGAACAAGAGACGCCTAACATGTTTCGTGGTAATAACGTAAATGAATTTAGTTTGCATTATTCTTAATGTATTAACTACCCAGATAATGGACTTTTACTGTAAAGAGATATTATTTTCCTTACTAAAAATAATGTTGTTTGTAGTTTTATTGGCGTTTAGTGAAATACAATAAAACAACACCACCACGACCCTTAAAATGTTCCCCACATCGTAACTTGTTCGTGTAGGCTAAAGAAAATCGGAACAGCTCTTACAGTAACAATTTTTTTTATAATATTTGTCTATACCATTTGCATTAGTTGAAACAACTGTTTATAAATATGTATATATATATATATATATATATATATATATATATATATATATACATATCTTCACACTTAAATTATATACAAGTTAAAATGAGTTGAGAACATAATTAACCTGCCACTCTTTACTAACCTTATATCGCCGTTCACTACTAATTGACGTAATACTGTATCTTGTATTTATAATTTTAATCAGACCACGTTTCTGGTGACTTGTTTAACCGATGGCCCAAGTAGAAAATAAATTGTTGGTGTGTGGATGATTTTCAGAATTAGAGGCTAGTCTTTACCCAGGAATTTCTGAACACATTCCAAATATTTTGTTGTACAAAATATTCGCTTTTTTAATATAAATATATTTTAATGTGCCTTTGATGCTGTACAATAAGTTTTTCACTTCAGTTAACTGCTATTTTGAGCTAGATTTATCTTTTTTATTTGCCATTTTATCATCTAACGACTTAATAAATGTCAAACAACAATAATCTATAACACGTGGGTAGTTATGGTGCCAGTGCTTTGTTGTTTTGTGTTTCTCTCACGTTCTGATTACTCTCCCTCTTCCTCTTCCTCTATGAATATCTCAAGTATTTTCCTTTACATGTCACTGTTTATAACCTTGTGAAATAGATTTTGATTCAATACAATAAATTTTAACACTGAAATGTTTCCGTTCTTGCTGTGTGCACATTCTCCTCTGAATTATCGAACAAGAGCACATCAAGTAAAGTCGGAAGTTAAAAACTACACTGTGCTGACAGCTTGAATGTAATGGTGATTAAACAGGGCCACAAATTATACAGTATCTTGGCTATGTCGATTTTCTGAACATAAACATGAGTACGCTACTGTAACATCCATTTCTTATCTCCACTAACTGTTGTTTTAGGTAGTAAATAATATTTTAATTGATTAGCTCTTTGTGTGGTTTATTTTTAATGTAATTTGGTACCGAGTTTTGAATCCTTCATTTCCAAGTTCCAAACTTTGCTGCCGCCTTTAGTCCATTTTAAATTTTTCAGATGACGTTTATAATAGAAATTGTGTCAGGCATTTCTGCCATGAAATATTTCTCATTAGACCTATGCATCCGCTCCCTGCATATCTTCACATCACGTCACGATGTGAGACGTTAAGATTAGAACTGAAAGGTTTATCGCTCTATACGCTTACAGGACAGTGCCTAGCAGAGCCAGTAATAATATAAAATTGATTTCTGAAAATAACATCTGGTTCGTTATAATATCTGTATTAATTACGTAAGTAAACATTGTTTCATTCCTTCTTTGACTCTAATAAATGTTATGCTTTCAATTCGAGCATCCATCATATTTTTACTTTAAATTGTTCATATATCATTTTATATTTCAGTTTACTGTACATTTTTATAAGAAGAAATAAAAATACCCGGGGTTGGTAACTATGTAGGTGAATCATACTCACGCCGATTTCAAAGGCCTTACACAACGGTTTCAATTCCTCGCTAGCACAGCTTACAAATAATGGTTGGGAACAGAAACATAAACCATGTAAGATTTCTTGACTTTTTCCCACTAAGTATTTCAATGTGGCAATGATTGCTCTGGTTGGACAACAATACAAGCAATGACATTGCTTTTCTTTCCTCTTTTAATATAAACCGTAGCAACACATGTCTTGCTGCGAACGGTTTTTTAATTTATAACTGGCTCTAGGTGCCGAATAGTAAGTTGATCCTTTTTGGAAGCATTGTTTCCTGCTTAGATGTGTTTGTTTTCATGCTATCCATTTATCCGTCAAAAATAACGTTAAATTATTTTTCTTGATTCTTTTATATTTTGTGCTGATGATTTTGCTTACACATTTATTAACCGAATTACGCAAACCAATACTTTCACGCTGACAATACTGTTTAATGTTCCCGCAAAAACACGTCTAAACACAGGGGGAAATAACGCTGGGGTAGTGTAGCATGGCTGCGTGCATGCTTGCTTGCATGTGTCCACAGTTGAACTTGGTTCGTGTTTCTCCGGAAGAGAGGCACGAAGAGTGCCGATCGCCGCGCGTGAAGCTTGGTTCGTGTTTCTCCGGAAGAGAGGCACGAAGATTGCCGAGCGCCGCGCGGGAAGCTTGGTTCGGGTTTCTCCGGAAGAGAGGCACGAAGAGTGCCGAGCGCCGCGCGGGAAGCTTGGTTCGGTTTTCTCCAGAAGAGAGGTGCGAAGAGTGCCGAGCGCCGCGCGGGAAGCTTGGTTCGGTTTTCTCCGGAAGAGAGGCACGAAGAGTGCCGAGCGCCGCGCGTGATCATTGGCTACCGGCGCGGCAGTTGCAATTTCCATGTGGAAACGGAAAATACGCAACTCGGGCTGTCAGACGAGTCCAGTTCGATAAAATTTGTTATAAGCCAAACTTTTCAAGCATAAAAAATGTCTATTTTGGCGTCCTGTCTATTCTTCCAGCACTCTGAGAGTCCTTTTCCTTTGTTTCTTTTTCGCCATGTAGAAGTAAGCATGTGTCCTCTATGCCATTCTTCTTAAAGCGCGTTTTATCCACCCATTGTAGCGTTTTCTTCTGATTTTGGAACAGTTATCTTATGTAAAATATACAATGACGACCTCCATAGAGCACAATAAAGACTAGGTATACTCGTCCGCCATTTTTGGTCGGTCAGCAGCTAGCTCAGACGATTACACTCTTCGAGCACGCAAGAAACGCTCAATCTAAAGTCGCCTATCGAAAACCATTCATTCAAAATATTTTAAATTTTTTTGCAATATAATAATAGAATGTCCTGCCAATTATGGTAGCCTACCCCGTGGATTTTCCTTTCGTTAGTAATTTAATTGTTTGACAATTTTTTTAACGAATTCCTGTGCACCGTCCACAGGAAAATGGAGGGCAAAATGCAATAAGAGACCATTTTTTTTTGTTCTTGGAGATAGAGGTAGGTACCAGCGGACGAAAGGAAGATAACTCTAAAATTTTTATGCCCCACTCGAAGAGTTCCGCGACACGCAGTCATTTTCGCGGCAGGTAGAACACAGAAAATTATCGCCGTCTTGGATAATGGCGTTTTGCTTTCGTAAAATAACTTTGAATTACATATTATGTTGTATAAAAATAAAGAAAAAGTAAAATTATTGCATGGTGACAGCTAGATTGTTTAAGAGTGTGTGGTAGATAAATAAACGTTCAAAACCTCAATTGATATCTACGCATTATTCGAAGCCAATATGGATTAAATACTCAGTGACAATCCTATATAATGGTATTTGCCAACTTTATGAGTAAATATTAATCCATAATTACTAATTCATTACGCATGATCTCTTGCGCAGCAGTTAAATGCACGAGGTTCCGGCGTCAGAATTGTGCCTCAGAAGTTCGTAACACTGGATTTTGTTTAAAACGTTGCATAATACTATTGTCTAGGATTGCAACTTTTTAGGATAATTTTCGCAAATTGGCTTCAAGAAACCTACAGTTATAGATTAATGCTTTTAGCATTGAATTATGTAACACTCCCTATTAAGGATTGCCCGTGTTTCAAGGATTCATAAAAAAGGGGGCAAGTAATCTTCCCCGGCCCATTTATATTGTTGCGTCCCTGTTGTGAAATTATTGTTTAAGTAAATAAGTTAAGATTAACAGGAGATCTAACCGCGACTTGATGAATCTGATTTCCCACTTCAAAGTATTTTACAAAAAGAACAGAGAATTCTTACCGCCTAGTGATGCAAATTTTGTAAAAAGAAAATTGTACATTTTGTACAAGTATCTGTTCCAAACTGCTGAAATTTATACCAAAAAATAAACTTTTTTTTATTATCAGGCTGTAGCAGAATTTGATAGATTTTGTACAGAAATCATGCATGTTACATGGCACTTCATCTTCAAGATAAAGGGAGACGTAAATTTTGCATTTTTCAAAATGTAGAATGTTCCTGTTAAAAGTCTAGCAGGTTTCAAGAAAACACTTTAACTTTTTCAACATGAATTTCGCGTACCTTTCAATCAATTGTTTTGTCAGTACGTAATATTATCATTGAGAAAAATTTGTAAAGTCAAATAAAAAGACACGTTTAGGAGAAAAATTTTATAAGAATGTGTTTTTTATATAATGTAGGCCTATTTTGAAACATAATATTTTGGACACGTTAATGTTCAACACTGCGCTATTTAATTATTTAACTAGTTTGAGTATATATTACTAAGAATCGGTGTAAATTTTGTCACTAGTATTCAGTATGATGTAAAAAGATATGTTGTGAAATTTCGCCAATAAACTAAGATTTTAATGTAATGTGTAATACATTAAAAATGTATTCTAAAGGAAAAAAAAGTTAATCGTTAATCTAGCTCTCCGTGTTTTGTATGAGAAGTTATGGGGAAACATTGCTTACGTCCTAATTTTTAAAAGTAACAACATTTCCCATATGTAGATTATAAGCAGTTTTTGCTATTCTGGGTTCCAGTATATAAAAGAAAAAATAAAACATGTATGAAAGTTTTTTCTGTGTTAATAGAAAAAAAACTAATTTCAGTATTAAACTATTGTAGATGAAAGGAGGCATGCAAAGAACAAAATTTTCAACTGCACAAGCTTCTATAGGTCTCAAGAAACTATTAGAAATGCCAGACATTTTGTGCATTTAATTGGACTGTAATTAGTAAAGAAACTTACGTGAATTTTATGACGTAGCTCATTAGATTTCATGCTGTAGAACAAAATGTTTTGTTGTCACTTTTATTGCTTATATTAAACGCAAAATTACAGAAAATAAAAAATGATGTATTTGTTGAGTAACATATGAAGTGTTTTAGACCTGTTTTACTGTTTTGAACATCGTGACACGTTGTACTGTTGTAAATTGCAATTTACTAAGCTATGTCCCACTGTTGTCTTAGTTTAAGTTTGAACATGTACAAAATACTGATGCCATGTCCGTTAAAAATTTAACGTATTGGCATAGTTGTTTGTAGTGTTATTTTAAAACATATTTTCTGGACACTTAATTTCATGTAGTGCATTTCTATTAAACTTGTTACAAGTATGTAAATAATCAAGAAAAAAAAGAAACGGCTGGTTTCGACCTAAGCTTACCATGTTTTCCACAAAAAAAAAACACATCGTGTATTTTATTTAAGTGGTCAATACACTGACACCCTGTGGTGTAAAAATGCAATTTTGTTATTAGTTTCAATTATTATCATTGTTGAAGTTGCAGAACAAATAGTAAACATGTTGAACAATTCATGAGACCATATTAAATTTAGGTCATCAAATCATAATAGTCGATACACTAAACCTTAGTAGTTCTCCTACAAAATACTTTAATTAATCAAGCTGTCAGCAAAAGCACAAAAATTTTAAACATATGTTCTTAATTAATTATTTTATGTTTGCACAAAATTAAAAGAATTTGTAACAAATGTATTATTATTAATATCATCATTATCAATGTTGTGTGGTTGAAGCGAGGGTGAAGCTATAGTTCGATCACTGATCTAGACCGCGCGCGTCTGAAATATTTTCTATCTTCTACTTGCCGCCAAAATAACTGCGTGACGCAGATCTTTTCGAGTGGGGCATAAAAATATAATCTAATGGGGCACACAAATTACATTTAGAGTTTTGCCTTTCTTTCGTCCGCTGGCATCTTCCATCTCTCTACAATAGCAAAATCGTTTGTCGCTTACTTTATTTTGCCCACATTTTTTTGTGACGGACAGAGCACAAGATATTGTTTAGCATTTTTTACATAATAGAACAAGTCTTTAATATTTGCCTGAATCTTCCTAGTTATGTTTGGCAGCCAGGCAAAGCAAGCTCCCTGAACATTGTAATTTAAAAATTGTTCAGCTTTAAAAATGACATATTTTCAAACGCCTTGAACATTCAAAACGCGTTATTTTTGGCTAACACATTCATGACATAGCCTTACTTGCTTTTATTAGCCGCCGTTCACCAGGCACTATCGTGTGTACTGGAATTTTTCAACGACTTAAAGAAAAACTGATAAAATTTAACAAACCCAGTTACGTAAATTTAGCTCAGGAAATTCGCCTGTTGCTAAAGTATGCGTGGTTGTATATTTGGTAGTTAACAACGTAGATATAACTGGTGTTAATTTTAAAGGAGTGAAGACAGCAAGCCAGCAAGGTATTAGTAACGCTCACACATTGCGACGTTTTCGTTATAGGTCTGAGTTTGTCAATTTTATTTAAAATTCCAGAGTGATAATAACTAACTACGAATTCATTTTATTGTTTCACATCCGGCAAAGAATCATACATTTAGGTTTAAAAATTCGCGTACAAAACATTATCCTATCGAGCTAATAGCTAGAATGCGTTTAACAAAACCTGGCACAGACTGGTTATCGAACGTCCTGTTTGCGCGAGTCGGGAAAATAATATTGCAGATATTTTTTTATTACAAGTAAAGTTTTTTTCTCTCAATAATTTTTGCGTTTCTCGGGAACGGCATTGAGAGATGTGCTGCTATCGCGGGGCGAGTTTCGCTAGACCCAGCCTATCCCTTGAATTATCGGCCTGGAACATGCCTATTGACATGATGTGACAGTCAGAGAAACAGCCAAAAACACTACAGCTGTAGAGATTTCGTCGCAAACTACAAGCTATCGACTGAAACTTTAACTTAAACGAACGTAGGGCCTATTTATTTTACACTAACCGTGTCACATTGTACACAATACCTGGAAATAATTGTTACATACATAAACTGTATTTTTGTCGTTAATATCAGAGTATTGGGTTTCTTCTTGAAGCTTAAATCATGCAACTATAGCTAAGATTTTATTTGGAGTAAATGTCACTTCATTGCTGCGCAAACGAACTACTGTCGACATTTATACTCTTCAGAGTTCAAGCCATGCTGAAGTTTGCCGCAATAAACTACTTTATTTAAAACAATTGCACGACTTGAATGCATATTGCTGTAGTTTATGTGTTGCATATATTTTAAAATATACAGTTTCGTGATGTCACAGGAACATCAACGTAGATTTTACCGTGCAAAACAGACTTCTCTTAAGTTTTTCTGGAGTTACGCAGACACAAAGAAAAAAAGTATGGTAGTGTTGTTCAATTAATTAAACGTATTTATTAGGCTACTGAAAATACAACAAAAATAGAAATTTAAAATTTCCCTTATTAAATTCTTTACGTAAGGAAAATAAACGGGCACCATCATTGGCAGGGCAATCTGTAATTACACTGTAAAATTTTTACTCATTTTTCTGAGTGATTTTCGATTAATGACGAGTTTAGTTTGAACGTTTCCTGCGCGCTCGAAGCCATGTATTAGCTGGTTGCGAACCGCCCAAAAATGACACGAATTCACCCAGTCTTTATCAGTGAAGGTAATCCAACACGTGTAACATCGGCCAGTCTTTACCAGTGCCTTTGCTCCAACACACGCTACATCGACTACGTGATACTGTAATAAATTCCTGCGCGCGGAGAGCGCGCTATCTGTAGGCAGGCGTCTGAACTACATCGTCTCTAACCGGTGCAAAATTCTTCTTGAAAGGCCTGTTACGAGACTTGCGACGGAAGATATTTTGCATTTGTGGTTGCCTCTGCATGCATCCCACAGTTTCCAAACTCATCAACACAAATGTGTTGTAGATTGACATTTTTTGATTTTTCGTTTCCGGTAAAAATTTATTAGTATTCGTCTACTAACTTCTTTCAAGGTTATGTAATTAAAAAAATATGTAACTTGTATCGAAACTTCGATCAATGGCAATCTAAGACGAAATCTTACTAAACAAATTAATATTACCCAGATTTAAATATGTGTAACAGTTTGCACAGGATATCTTGCGCCGTGGTCGTCGATTTTGCGGCTCAGAGCCACATGTCCCACGCACTCTTAAGTAAGTTTGTAGTATGGGCGCGTCTGGAGCGCATGACAATATGCGTATTTTAGCGGTTGAATTGGTAGCGGTACCTGTAAACAGAGCATTTTAGCACTCCTGTTTACAAGGGTGTTTGCAAACATGCTGCAACCAGGCTGAGGGTGTTTGCACGTATCTGGCGACCGAGGCAGGAGGACGGTTACAGGGTTTGTTCACAGGATGTTTACCTTTACTTTATTTTCTCTTTTATTTCGAAGAAATCTGAAATCAAAACAAACTGTATTCATGTGAAATATGGACAAAAGTTAAGTTATTTTAAATTAAAATTATGCGATATTAATTTTTCATTATATGCAGGTGCATAATTAAATTTATTTCTACAATTTATTATGTTGTACATGTAAAAATAGTGAAAGCAGTCTATTTTCCAATAAACATATTCGTGAAGAAGTATTTTCCTTTATACAGTCAAATTCTATTCCTGATAAGACAACAGCAAATATATAATTTCGTAACTCCATGGTGGTAGCCATTTATATTCACTGAATATTGCATTTTAGCGATTTCTTATAAATGCAAACAGTTTCGGCAAACACTTGCTAACAGCTTGTAACCGATTCAACCGCTAAAATACGCCTAATAAAATGCCACGTATTTCACAACTTTATTCAAGAGAACGGCTAAAGCTATTGCGGGGAGGCTCTTTTAATAATATATTTCGTTCATTACGAACAACTTTCTCACTTGCATACCAAAATAACTTTAATAACAAAAAGGTTTCTCACTGACCAAATTTTTAGTATGTCAGTTTGTTAGAAAACACACATACGTTATATACGTAAGATATCTAGAGTAAAAATTTTTGTTTATTAATCAAACTGGGTATGAGTATATTAATTAATAAGCTTACTTATCTCGTGTATATTTTGTTTATCATATTACTCAATTAATGTTATTATTTAATATTTCCAGATTACCTAAACGATGTAAACAACCAGGGTTAATTTGCAACCACTTTGAGGAAAGTAGGCTCATCAGATATGTTAATATATTCTTGTTTTGTGTCTCAAGTAGATACATCAATATATTCAGTTGTATATATTATTTTTTATTTTTGATAAATACCGCATGCCCATAAATTAATTACATACAATTTTTATCAACTATATGTGGTTCTGAGATTTACGTATTTCGTCAAAGACAGAGGCGAGATAATTGATATCATCAACTACGGTAATTGAAAAGCTACTTGAGATGAAGAGATTAAGATATATACATATGTGCATACATACATGCATACATACGTACATACGTAGGCTACATATGCACATGCATACACATACATACATAAATACATATGTACATAAGTACATACATGCATGTATACAAATTAATTACATACATAAGTAGGTAGGTTATGGTGGAGTTGGGACATGGATTCGGAGTGAGGCACAGTGATGCACTTCCTGCCATGTTGTGATGTCACGGCCCCGGCCGCCATGCTGGAAGATCTTGACCTTTAACTGTGACCTTGACCTTGACCTTGAGTTTCAAATTACCAAAATTTTCCAAATTAACGAAAATTTCAAAAAATAAAAAAAAACAAAATTTCAAAATTCTAAAAAAAATTCAAAAAATTCCTAAAAATTCCGAAAAAAATATTGCCTCCATCTTGTTTCCAGCCGCTATCTTGGGGTTTCTTCCGAAGCTTCCAAAAATTTTTCGATTTCGCATTCCATTATAACCCCGCACGTATTTAATTAAAAACTTTTTAGTAAAAAATATTAATAAAAGTACTTTTTATATGAAAATTATTTAATTAAACCAACTACCGGTACGTCTTACCTGGACGAGCTCCATCGACACACTGACTCCCCCCACCACTTCTTACATGTATATATAAATTTATCCCCCCTCCCCTTCCCCCATCCATTTCTTTATTTTAACTGGCTGTTAGTAACCTGACGCATTTCCCCCCTCCTTTTCCTACTTGCCCCTCTTACCGACACACGTGTTATAACCCGCTTAAACTACCACCCCCGTCCCCCCTCCAAACCCTTTAAAAAATATTTATTTTTCCCCCTTCTACTTTGTGTGCGTTTACCCCACCACCAATTCCACTAGACATTAGGAAGAAGTCCCTTTTTCACTGTTATTAACTCATGAATTACGAACTCCGTTATATCCAGGTTCGATTCCCAGGAAGGTACAAATTTCTTCAGTAGGTTTTCTCAGGCTTCTTCAATTAATTCCACCTTATTTGAGAATGAAGTGCCCTCCCCCTTATGGGCTTGGGACCATCATAACCCTGTGTTCAAAACTTTCACAGAGCTCTGGCGGGGTTACACCGCATTATCTAATTCACATTCAGTTATTCATCGCGGTGTATGCACTGTATGACTCTTTACTTGTAGCCCTTCTTCATAGGAAAGGCGGTTCGTCCGTGACATCAGACATAAACTGCAAATATGGATATAAAGGAGCCACTTTGTACACGCATTCCCTATGCAGTAAAGAGTAATTTTAGATCAAGTGGCATTCGGAAATCCCGTGTGGGCTCCCAGCAGCCGCCATTTACCAAGATGACGGCTAAATAAATTGAATAATTAATTTCTCGACTCCTAGTTCTCAGATTTAATTTTTTTTTAATTATAGATATTGACTTGAACTATAATTTGTCTGTCTACGTTTTTTCTAAGCTGTACAGTTTTTTTATAAAACAAAAAAAAACTGAAATTTTAAGAAAAAATTTTATTACAGTTTTATCTTGTGATTTAAATTAATGTAATGTAATTTATTTTGTGAATATCATATTTTTTTGTTTAAGGTGTGATGATCTAATAAAATATGGGACCAAAGAAAATAAAGCTGGTTGACCCAGATATTCTTCTTGGTTTCGATTGGAATCTCTGTTCTCTGATTCAGAATTCGGGAAGTCTTATTTGTCCAAAAAGAAAAACTTCAAATGACAAATTACGAAGTTCCGGCTACTCAACACTAGCAAATATTTGACAGAATTGAAAAGTAATGGTGCTCTACCAAAGCAGGTAGATCTCGCCAAATTAGATGACGGAGATGGCTTGGAATATACATTATTACCTCATTCAGCAAAGCGGCACAAATCATGCTACTTGAACTTCAACCGTCAAGAGATTAAAAGAGCAAAAACAAGACTTGAGGTCGGCACTTCATCCGCAGAAGTTTTAGTTTTAGAAGATATTAGTCAGGAGCATGCTGATTCTAGCGAAAGCTCACGATCACTCAGATCTGCCACCCCATTCTCTGACATCAAAAGTGCTTGCTTCTTTTGTCACAAAGGAGAAACACGAAATGATCACTTGTTAAGCGTGAGTACTAAAATTGATGATAAACTTAAATATTGTGCTGAGATTTTGGAAGTCACAGAACTTAATAGCATTTTTATCTCTCGGTGATTTGGTTGCCAAAGAGGCAAAACATCATGGAAAGTGCCATACGATTTTTTATAATCGCTGTAGAAGTGTTACAAGAGCAGGAAGATATGATAATTTCGCTGCTTCTGAAGCAATAGCCTTTGCATCTGTGGCACAGTTTATCGCAGACAAAATTAGATGCGAGGACACTGAATATATCTTTAAGATGCTAATTCTCACAGCCACGTACAAAGAAAAACTCTGCAACATTTTGAGTACTGATGAAGCGGAGATACCAGATATTCACACATCACGTTTAAGGGACCGAATCCTTCTCATTTCTCGCAACTAAGAGCTGATAAATCGGGCCGATAATATGATTTGTTACGTGGTGGAGTTAATGTATACAATGATGTGTGCCAAGAGGATGCTGATACCGATGCTGTTTCATTTTTTAGGTTCTTAAAATTAATAAGAAAGGATATATCACAGCACAACTCGTCTTTCAAAGGCACTTTTCATGATGGATGTCAAGAAGAATCAGTACCTCCATCCCTAATGGCAACAATTAATTTCTTACTTTATGGCGCGCAGCAGTTCCAGTAGATAATAAAGCCACACATCCAGGTTTGACAATAAGTCAGCTTGTTTACTTTAATTACAATGAAAGCATTCCAGGACGTAACATTGTTCGACAGAAGAAAAGTAAGGAACCACCGATCCCTATGTACATAGCACTTTCTACGTATGGCCGCACTAAGCAAAGATAATATTAACAAGCTTCATGCTTTAAGATTGTCTGTGTCATCAAACAGAGTCACTAAGGTAACAGCAACACTATGTAATCTGGTCAACAAACGCGCTGAAGAAGAAGGGGTTCTTTGCCCTAGAAATCTTAGACACAACACATTTAAACTTGGTGCATATGATAATCTGGATTATAACTCTTCGAGTGTCGCATCGAAAGATTCATTCCATGGCACAGGAATATCGCTGTTCCAGATTCCTACAGAAGGTAAATTTGGTCGTGTAAGAGAGTTTTCAGCAAATTATAGTGATGCTGATATTGGTAGCCATTCTGTGCCTGATTTGCCTGAAAATTACAAGAATGTTAGAACAGTAATTCTTTCCAAAAAAATCCTCATCATCCACAATGCTCATCAGAGATTTCAGAGACTCTAATACTTCTAAATCAGATCCACAAGTACTGGTTGAATGAGAAGTACTGGTTAAATATTGTACACATATTGACAACACTGAACAAAACTGATGTTACGGGAATGTTAGATATATCATGTGCAGCATTTCATGCATCCCACCAGCACAACACAGTTGATGTAGGATAATGCTCTATCTTGCCTCTGTTTCATCAAGAATCGACATCAGTCTCTATGGTACGACACTGCGTGGATATTGTGATGTCTACTACCAACTACCTCAATCCTGGTCAAGTCTCAGTAATGTGTGTTGACCAACCATTGTATGCCTTAATGAAGATCATCCAATGGAATTGGCCAAACATTTACTGTGAGTCCAAATTTGTTGTATTGTTAAGGCCCTTTCAAATAGAGCAATCTTTCCTCAAAGTTTAGGCCAGATTCTTGATGGCTCTGGTTGGGTAACTGTTATTGCTCATTCCGGAATCACCACAGAAGGATCAGCTCGGTCTCGCCTAAAGGTTGCACATGTGACAAAAGCAAGAGCAATTGAAGGGGTAGGTGCAACAAACAGTCAAGTACAGTTTGTGAAATTTTTCAGGAGAAGCGAAAAATGTTTTGCAGTCGATCATATTAATACATTTAACATTGTTGGAAAGGAAGTGCATAAAACAAAGGATTGGCATAACAATTATATTTTTTATTTAAAATGTAGTATTAAAAAAGCTCATAAATAATACAAAATAGTGGACACATAACTGTTTGTTCCACTGAACAAATTATATGTCCCTTAATGTATATGACATTGCAAAATTAGTTTATATTAAATAACAATAAATTGTATATAACTATGACTACCAGATTACTTAGTTATTAATTATTTGTAGCCATTATAGACTATGCTACTCCCTCTTTTTAAGCATGTTACAAAAATAATGGTGAAAACCGCACAACAAATGCAATATACATTGATTGTCGTGTTATATTACTGTTTGTCATTGTTTATACCATTATTATCAAAACAATTCACTAACAATCAATGTATGTCCATATAACTGAGAAACTGTAATACCTGTTCACTCATCGCCACACTGTCCTCCAACTACTCTTTTTAGGTTCTCGGAGAAATTGATACATATTGGCGGAACCTATTTCTGAGCAAGCTTCATGACCTCATCGTACTTTAGATGATTTAGTGGAAGACTTGTACCATTTGCTTGTAGTGCTTAAAGTGCATCATCTCCTAGAGTAACTTTCAAAAGTTCGTAATTCTCTATTTCACTTTCCTACACCCCTCATCCACACGCACAGGCTCTTTTACGGACATTTATCACCCATTTGTCAGGATTTCTTTGTCTCTTCTTGCCTTTCATGATGTTACCAGTACCGGAATCATTATCCAAAACGTCTCTTTTTTAGAATCATATTAATAACCAATACACCAAAACGAGTATACGAGAATAGGATATATTTTATGACAGGGTACATGTGCACTCTCTAGTGGTACTATAACTAAGTAGCGTTGGATTCTAAGAGTGTGGTGAGATGACGCCATTTACATGACCCCCACTCTATCAATAGTAACTGACACTAACTAGCAAGTGGTTCCCAAAAAGAATAAGGATATTGCTCTGTCTGTAGCTGGCTAGCTGATGCAAAAACATATGTATTCGGCAGAACCAAAAGTCATATTAAATACGTGTCTGTTTGTTGCTCCAATATAATATTAGGTGCAACAAACAGTTATCTTTAATAAAGCTATAGTTCCACTTGGAACCATGAAACATGACTTTATGTTGCGCCAACAGGTGCACCTTGACCATACGATGCAACAAACCAACAAAAACGTATTTATGGGAAAATGTCACTTGACTGTTCGTTGCACCAAGCCCTTCAATTCACCAAATCACAGCATCCGCACTGTATTCTCTTCTAGTAGATGCACATGAAAATTCTAACTGTAATGAATCATTAGAACAGTGGATTGACTTACAAACTGCAAGGTGTCCAACATTCAAGTATTGGGTTACAGTTTTGAGTCTGGAAATTCTTCTGCTAGTTTCTGTACGCTCCATTAGACTGTGTCAATACGAGATTTTCAAGAAATGTATTTAGACAATGCTACCTTAGTTTTTCCTCTTTAACCATATGAACTACGCACTGAGGCTTACAGAACATATTAAAGACTTGGAAATGTTACCATCGACTGCACTCTCCATCAACAGTGAATTTAATAATGGTAAATTTGTTATTTCGAAGACAAAAACCCTATTCTCAGCTTTAGCAATCGATCAGGCTCATGAATAGAACAATGCAATGTTGAAAGCAGATGGAGGTGCTGTGGGTCTTAGGCAAGACCCTGTTTCTTTACGGCGATTTAAAGTCGCAGGCCCTGAAGTGAGCAGTTTATTGACTGAATTTAAAATTCAAACTGACAACAAGTTTAGAAAACACCATGGACCATCAAGAACAGTATAACTGTTTTCAGAGCAACTTCTTACAAAACTGTCAATACCTAAAAGAAAGCATAATACAGTTTGGCAGTCCATTTGAAGAAACAAGTTACCAGTTCATGACTTTGGATACTCATATGGTAATGGATCAAGAACGTGTAAACACCATTATGTCTGCAGAAGAATGTGGCACTCAGTTGTATACCAACATTGTCGAACAGCGATTGGTTCGTGGAAGCTCAAAAAAGATATTTGATCCAATTAAGAAATCGGGCACTTATGTATTTTCTGTTGTTGGTTGCAGTACGTCCAAAATGTCAACAACATTAAAATCTCTTAAAAGTGACGTCAACTTGTTTTCTCGTCTATTCATTGTGGCTTATAATAGAAATTTTGTTCTTGATGAATTTTTCAAATTTGAAAACACATCTTATCCTCCATCACTGTCGTCTGTTAATGCTTTACGTGCATGTCAAAAATCTGACATAGTTAATATCCTTGAAAAAGCTATTGAATTGAGGGAATTCAGTGGTTTGTGCGACAAAATTGTGTATGATGGGGCAGCACTTATATATAGTCTTCCTCCTCGAACATCTGAAACCTTTTCTGAATGTCAGTCAACAAGAATTTAAAGGTTACATAACAAACGACATAGATTATTTGAAAGCCAAACGAGTAGATATATTGAGGGATCAATATTATGTTGACAGTTTGAAGAATGCTGTCCAAAATTGCAGAGGTAATGGAAAACAGTATAAGGTTTCGCCGCAATCATCAATACCAAAAAATTGGAAAGTGTTTCTACGAAACAGCAACAACAGGGAGCAGCTGTTCGACCTTCTTTGTTCGACAGCACTTTGCGAGATGAAATTTGCACAGACTGCGACAAATGTTGGTGGTAAAATCACTTCGTCGTGTTCAGAGAATACACATTTAAATTATCTCCCTTGCAAATTTGAGGAAGCATATGGACGCATTTTGTTGCATACAAAAGATGCTGTCATTCATGGAGCCAAGATTGTCGTCATTCTCAGCACAGATAGTGATGTACTTATCTTGGCTGTGTCTTTCTTTTTCCTTCTAAGTTCCTTAGGTTTGGAAGAATTGTGGCTCCAGTTTGGCATTGGAAATAAGATGAGATACATTCCTGCACATACCATTGCGATTTCATTTAGAGAAGAGAGAACTGTCGCACTTAGAGGTTTCCACAGCTTCTCTGGGTGCGATACCGTGTCAGGTTTTGCCAATTATGGGAAAAAAATCTTTCTGGAAAGCATGGATGAGCTTTCCTGAAGCAACTCAGGCATTCTGGAAACTATCTTTTCCATCAACTGACGAAGACCTTGAAAAAAAAAAACGTACTAGAAACCTTTGTTGCAGTCCTGTATGGTGAAGTTGGATGTGCAGATCTTCCGTTGACAGAGACCAGGAAAATTCTGTTCACCACAAAAGATCGGCCACTAGAAAGTTTGCCTCCTACATTTGCAGCCCTATATCAGCACACACTATGGTCCTAGTACCAAGGTGGCCATATTTGGGGACACTCACGCACACCAGTACCAACTATTCCTTCCCCTGAGTCGTGGGGTGGGCAGAGAAGAAAAGAGGAGTGGGTTCCTAGATGGTCAACTTTACCACCAATCTGGGAGGCATGTCATGAGCTTGTCAGATGTAGATGCAAAGCAGGCTGTGCTTCAAGGTGCTCATGTATGTCTGCTTGTCTCCCTTGCACACTTCTTTACACATTTTGCCGGGGATCACGCACGAATGAAATGTAAGTTTGAGATATTTTCACATATTATATATTTGCTTCTGCTATCGTAAGTTGGGGATATTTTGTTTAGTTTTCGGGCAGATTTACACCACACATTTTTTTATTAATAAGGGTTTAGTATTCTTAAGTTGACGGAAACTTTGAATTCACTGTTCTAAAGAAAAAAAAATACATTCGTGTGAAAGGCATCATCATATTTTCATGAGAAATAAAAATTAATTAGGTGGTGCAAAGTACATGCATGCTATTATAAATGTTTGGTAATGTAAAACTTGTACAATTTCAGGTCTGATAACGAAGAGAATGAGATGGAAATGTAATAAGAGAAAATCCAAATATGTGACCGAAAATATTACACATTTGTGGGAGAAATATAACTTTGTTGTTAATATTTAAATAAATGTAATGAAGCAATACCAGGTAAGGAATTTCGATTGTTTAGTTTTTTTGTAGCTTTTTTTAAAAAGAGTTATTAATCTTCTAAATTGCAATTACTTACAGCACTTTAATTTGCAGTGAGTTAGTTCTCGAAAATATTGTTTTTATTTATTATAGCAAATGTATGAGATACACGTTGACAGTCAGGCAAGTGATAATTAAGATGGATGCAACTTTAATTTACAACATAAACTTGTTTCCATTAATTAGAAATTATAAAATAAATTGTAATAATATTGTTTTAAAATTTCAGCTTTTTTGGTTTTATCCAAAAACTGTACAACTCACAAAAAAAGGTAGACAGACAACTTATAGTTCAAGTCAATATCTATAATTTAAAAAATGAAAATCGGAGTACTAGGAGTCGAAAAATTTATTGTTCAAATTATGTAGCCGCCATCTTGGAAAATGGCGGCTGCTGGGAGCCCACACGGAATTTTCGAATGCCTCCTGATCTAAAATTACTTTTTACTGCATAGGGAATGTGTGTACAAAGTGGCTCCTTTATATCCAGATTTGCAGTTTTATTTTGTGTACCACCTGTACTATCAATGAAACTGGATGTTATAGTCACTTATACATGGGATGACCATGTTAACACAAATTCTCTAGTGTGTAGGGGAAAAAAAACAAGGCAAAAAAGTCTTGAGGAAACGCCGAAAGAAATAATTGTAAAACAACAGAAGTATGGTGAAAGTATATAGCACGTTGCATAAAGAATGCAGCACTTCCTGGCAAGAAAACAATGCCTCTTGCACTGTCTCCGGTGTATAAAAATTATTATCACAGTAGACTATGGACGAATTAGAATCATATACGTAGCTAGCTAGCCTCCGTGCGTCGTCGCGATAGAGATGTAGAGAGCTGTTATTAGTAACTTTAAACCTCTGCCCGGCAAGGAGTCTGGGAGGGGAGAGGGAGGGTGAAGCAGGTCGTAATGCTTGAGAGATGTGCACGCCTCCAGCTTCTGTCTAGCCATCAATTCAACATGGACATTGTAAAAACGTATAACTTTGTGACTTTGCAAGTCTTGATTTTGCAAACGGCTGCTTCGAATTGAAAAATACAAACACTGTTCAATTTTTTTTTAAATTCTGAAAAAGTAGTGTGTATTTTTTTTTCGATGTGTTCACGGGGTTTATACTAAAAAGGTCCTGGGGAAAAAATTCATGTTTAATGCTGTGTAAAAAATTTAAACATACATTTATTTGCAAAAAAATGATATGGTACATACAAGTAAAACACTTATTTCAAAATATCTTTCTCATTGATCCAACAATTTTCTCGATCACTATGTCCAACCCAAAGTACGTACACTTGACCTTTACGTCGTTTCAGTATCGTCTCGACCAAATACACATCAGGGAACTTCGTACGCTGTATCTCTTCTGTATAGAAACCTCCGATAATAGGCTCGCCATGTAGATCTTCTAAATAATACATGCGCGGGTACGATTGTCATATACGCACAAACCTGTATAGTTCAGCCGACCAGTTGTGACGGTAAGCCTTATGAAATACTCCACGTTGCTTCGAGATTCGAACCAAGTCTCCAATAGATGCTATCGAGGATCCTTCTTCTTCCTGTGGGAGTATACAGAACGAAGCAAGGCATCATCCTTAACATCTTTAGACTTCATGTGCATTGTGGATTGAACCGTAATGTTATATTCACGAACAAGTTTCGGTAGTAACTCCACCCATTTGTAGTTTCCATTAGCCGTGAAATGCTTCCAATGTTGAGTTTTTAGAGTTCTATGAAAGCGTTCAACGATGCTTGCTTTGAGTCCCGAGTAAGTCGAATAGTGATTTATGTTATACTTTTTCATCAATGTTCGGAAACTCCCGTCCATTATCTGTATGAATGTTAATCGGAATTCGTCCGAGGGCAAGAATACTCGCCATAACTTTTGAAACTTCGCCTGCTGACTTGTTTTTAGTGGTTTAGCCCAGGCATATGTTGAAAATTTGTCGATAACAGTCAAAATGTATCGATTACATTTTTTCTCACGAGAAAAATCTTGCATTTCTATTAGGTCTGACTGAAATGTATCGTCCAGTCCTTTCATTACGTATTTCCTTCTAGGATAGTTTTTCTTAGCTGATTTATGAAGTTCGCTGGAAACATTATATTTGGTTATTTTTCTATGTAGCCGGCCTCGCTAAGTTCGTCAATTATGGAAATTATTTCGTTGGTGTGTTATCGGTTGCCTGCTGCTTGCGAAGCCAGGAGAATGCACCAATTCTCGGTGCTAGGGCAGTTGCCCGCGATGGACGCTTCCCCGCGATGAAAAAAATCGTCTTCTCCTCCAGCGGTTTCATCCCTCCCTATATCGATAAGCTGCCAATGGGAACAAAGGAACGGCCCACTGAGAGACACTTGGAGACGCGCGTATCTCTAAGTTGATAACTACCAATGAGGAGGCTCCGTTTAGCCACGCCTGCAAGGATAGATACACGGTGCTCACGATATTTCGTAACTTTATAAGCCCGGCAGAAATGTACTACCAGTTCATTGTGTATTCTATCACGAACATTAATGCAAACGAAGCCTAACGACTTGTTTACATAATGATCGACCTCTGTAGCACAGTTTGTTGCGCGCCAATTGACAATCTGAAAGTCTGTTGTCTTGATTTCTTACTATTCGTAGTAAGTTTTGTAAACCAATGTACGAACACCGTTACTTTACACCCTGGTATAGGTACAGAACTTTTATGGCCATCCTCATTACTTTGAATACAGAATCTTTTCAGAAATTTGCAACTCTTATCAGAAATTCGAAAAAAAAAAAAAAGTAAATTCATTACCCTACTGAAATCGCCAAATTTTTTTCATTTTTAATGCCGTGATTTTAATTAAGAGTATTTACTGAATAATATTTCTCTTATGGCATGTATTATGGATTCTATAAATCTTGATTACATTTGACACTAAACTGTCCACTTAGAAGTGTATTCATAGCAAAATTGCATAAAAAAACTAAGGAAAATCAATGAAAATAAATTAATTAATTAAGTTATAGCTTCTGTGCTTTCGCGTTACAGAGTGTAACATTACAAAATCCTTTTTATTCTTTAAGAACCATCAAAAATGTTTTTTTTATTGCCAAAATGTCTTGTGAATTAAGTACGGAATGGAAATTCTTAGTAGACGTATGCAACATCGGTACAATGAGATACTTAAATACGTACAATAAAACTTCAAACTGATTTAAATCGACGAGATATTTGTAGATTAATTCATCGGCGACAGTTTTGTGAAAACTAAACCGAATGCAATTCTGCATCATTTTAAATCACTAAATCTTTTTGTCCATTACACTAAGTAAGAATAAATTTATAAAATTTCAGGGTTTCATTTGATAAACGTTATTTTAAAATGTGTAAGCATGTGGTAAATAATTTCGCAACTGTACATTTGTACAATGAAATTGTTTCATTTCGACATTAGTAGCTAAGAATAGTCGGTGTTTAGGACAATCTTCTTCGATTAAATATGTTGAACTGAACGTCATGGGACAGTCTAAATATTATTGGAACCATTGGAAAGTTATAGGCCTAAGTGTAATGATTTATGACATTGAAACTATTTAAAGGAGTTAGTTCATGAAAATCAATTTGATATTGTAGTAGAAACACTTGCAAATTTTAAAATAACCATTTTAATGTTAAGAAACACACCAAAACATTCTAAAAAATAATTTAATATATCCAATATAAAAATATATTTTAAAATATGTCAGTTAAATGTGTTCTAGATCGTTGCTATATAAAGCAAACTATTGCTTCAGGATCCTTGATCTGCGTCGGCATAACTTTTTACCTATGAAATATATTGATAGATAAGTCGGTTAATTGATGTGAAATTGTTTACAACTAGGAGTGTGCTACTAATGCTCCAAATTTTATTGTGTACATTTTATAAAAATTTAATTAATCAAATATTAATAATTTTTATAAGCATCCAAATACGTCGTTATTTAAGTACATTATCAGCGTTAGACCTATTACAACACATATTATGAGTGCCATTGTTACACATATTATCAGTACAGATACTTCAGACATTTGATATTTCTTCACATATTTTGTCTGCACATATAACTTACTAGCTGACAGAACAAATTCAGTAACGCTATCGTAAAAAAAAAATGTTCCACAGACTGTTTTTGTTGTTTTTGTTCCTCAATACGCAAACACACCTCACTTTTCGAAATGTAGCATCTGTTGTACACAAACGCTAGCTGTGTTCATCTGTGTTTTCACTAACGTGTTGCCTGTGCTCATCCGGTTTCTATCACTTTGAGATCGTCTGTGTCGTCGTTTTACCGTCCAATTCGCTTTAGTAATTTTCTGTTTCCAACATCTCTATTGTTTGTATATTTTTCTTTAATTTATTGTAAAGTTTGTAGCTTTTCCATGTGATTTACTATATCGTTTTCTTATTATTTAATTTAAGTAGCCGATGAGTACAGCTTCACTGATAACGTCTACAGGTTACTGATAGTAAGAAAATAAATTTTGTAAAGGCATAAGTACAAAATAAGTGTATTTTAGCATGAACAAACTATAGGCCTATAGGCTACTAAAATGACGAAGTTGATTCTTGAGTAGCATAGTCCTACGCCTAGTCTTAGTTGTGCAGCTATAGAGCGTCCCAGCCTTAGATTGCAATACAGGTCTTATGGCGCGCACTGTTGCCAGATCGCAGCAGCATAACAAAGTTCGGGAGATGGTCTACTTCAGAATTTCGAGTTTTAAAATATTGTGGCTTTAAATTTTTAAATAGATATTACAATTTGAATAAAATCATGCTTAAAAATATGCCATTAGAGTAATTTTATATTACTTTAAAAATAAAAAACAATCACATACTCCACTGATATGAGACAATGTAGAAATACTCGTGAACCAGTTAAGGAGACGGGACGAAGAAAACTGCTGACTAAAGAAAGCAGGTATTTCATTTATTAACTTTTCCAGGCATAAACTCATAGTCAGTAAAGATAACGGAACGTATTTGGGCGGCACGTGTGAGTGCATGACAATAATACGTCGAACATTTCACAACTATAAACAAGAGAACGGCTAAAGCTACTGCGGTGGGGCTCTTTTAAAAATATATTTCGGTAATTATGAACAACTTTCTCGCTTTCATACCCATATAACTTCAATAGCAAAAAAGTTTTATCACTGACCAACTTTTTAGTCTTTTTGTTTGTTAGAAAGCACACATACGTTAAATACGTAAGATATCTAGAATAAATATTGTTCTGTTTTTTTAATCGAACTGGGCACGAGTGTATTAATTAATAAGTTGTCTTATCCATTGTATATTTCATTTATCATATGGCTTAATTAATATTATTTTTTAATATTCCCAGATTACGTAAACTATGTTAACAATCAGGGTTAATTTGCACCCACTTTGAGGCAAGTAGTCTTATCAGTTATGCTGATAACTTCTTGTTATGTGTCTCAAGTAGATACATCAATAGATTTAATTTTATATTTTCCTATTTTCTATAAGTACCGCATATCCATCAATTAATTATATACAGTGTTTATCAGCTTTATGTGATGCTGGGGTTTACGTTTTCGTCAAAGATGGATGCGAAATAATTGATGTCATCAACTACGGTAGTTGACAAGGCCTACTTAGATGTGGAATTTAAGATACATACATGCATAAATATATACTTACACATATACATACACACACATACATATACATACATACAAACCCAATATAAATACTGGGTGACCAGAAACAAATGCAAAATTAGCACACCACGAGAATCTTAAGCTAAATTGAAGATTGGAGAAGAATATATGTTTCAGTGGCAAAATGTTGTACGACAACATTTTGTGTGCGCAATATGGCAACATTGTACGGAGATAGTTCCCTCATGTCCTCCACGGCAAGGTATTAATTCATATATGTTACATCAAATAAACATAGAATCGTGTTTGGATTGCTCAGGATTTTAACCTGCACCAATAATATATATGTAGGTCAGATCAGTAGTAGTAAGATAAGTACGATACGTAAGATATCTGCGGAGCGCAAGAGGGAACTAACTACAGTGCTATGTTGTCACATTACGTAAGTAAAATGTCATCGTACAACATTTTGCCACTAACATTTTCGTCTTCATTTTATTCCCGGATTAGCATGGTGTGATTTTTATTCGTTTGCTTCTTGATATCCTGTATGAATGTGTGTGTGTGTATGTATGTATGTATATATATATATATATATATATATATATATATATATATATATATATATATGAATGTATGTATGTGTGTGTGATAAACGGAGGCATTTTCCATGTCTTTTAAATCCCCTTACGGTTCTTAGTTCAAAATATCCTTAAATATCTTTATTAGAATTGGTGTTCGTGTCTCACTGAATTTAAAATCGTGACGATATCCCGCGGGTTCGGGCTACATAAACGATTCACTGGAAAAACATTTAATATATTTTCGCTCCCTTAAGGAAAAAATTTAAGTTGGTGATGCTGGCCTATGCCTCGAAGGAAGCACACCTTCAAAATATTAGTTTTATAAGTGGCTTGGCAGTGATTTATTAGGTCAGTACGTCAGTCAGTGTTCTCTTTTACATTGCACGTATATATTCCAATATATGATTAATTCCGTAGAATGCAGGTTGTTTAATCATAAGCTTAGCAAATATGTTATATTTCTGTATAAACGCATTACTGTTTCATTTTCAAAGCCAACAGTAATGCATTGCAGCAGACGGTGAACGCTTCTCATTGAGTAAGGTTGATAGTCATTGCCCACTGATAAATTTTCCTATTCATAATTTACCCACCAAGGAAAACACAATAAATAACTTTACCCCATTTTTTTACCATCCGCTTTTGTACATTTTTACTCCCCTTTAAACAACACGAAGTTGTAACAGGTTAAAAATCGTCGTACAAATATTATTATAGTTAATTTTTGCTCAGTATGAAAATGTGTATTTGTAAAATGTGATTTATAATTGTAATGGTCAGAACGGTTAACTGGAAGATTAGAGAATAAATTAAGTGTTCAACTGACGAGCGGCGCAGACAGTGACGGTTTTGTGGCAGGCTCAGGAGGGTGCCTTCCAAAGTATTGGAGGAGGGGGGAGCTGCCGGCCCAAAGGAGGAGCTTACAGAGGGCTCACACTTTGTATTAATTTATATTTGTAAATAATAATTATGTAAGTACTGTGTTTCGATTAAACTAGGTTAAAGACTGACCTAGTAAACTTAGTGGAATTTCAAAGCAATTAATTAATCAAACAGTTCAGGAGTAAATGCTACACAGAGCTAACTTATTGTCCTCGGAGACGAGCTGCTATTGGCTGACGAGTTTCGAGGGACATTTTCAGTAGAAGCGGCCATTTTTGTAGATTTGGGTAACTCGCGAGGTGGTCGCCGAGGAAGGCTGACGTGAGATCTCACGGCTCGCGATCACAGGAGTGAATTGAGGCCGCGATATTTTTGCACAACTCGAAGTAGTAGGTCCAGCACCTAACCGCACGACGGAGGCTGTCTGGGACCTTGTAATTGACCCTCAGCTGCCGCCAGACAAGCAAGACATCCGCGTGACAAACATTTGAATAATACTATTTCAGGCAGTCACCGAGGAAATAGGGACTATGCGGGCTTTACCGAAGGACAATAAATAAAATTACGGTGTATTGATTCCAGTCGTATTTGCCTAACCTTATTTAGACCTTTGAGTGTTTTCCCTTCAAGCCAGAGAAGCGACTTACAAAGTCTCATCTTCACCCAGCTGCAGGACTGTTTGTTACAAATTAATGATGCCCTATTGCCGTTAAAATTAGACGCATTCTTATAACTTTAATAGGGCCGTCTTTACGTATAATTACGCTGGCAGAAAAACCCGTACCACGTGTTGATATAGCCTATCTGTACTGAGCCTTTGTGTCTCCTTGACAGCGAAGTCATTGGAAATTTTAACACACAACTTCACTCAAGAACAGGAATTAGGAGGAAACAAATCGAAATTGGGATGGCCGTAGCTAGGGATCAAACCCGGGTCCTCCCGAATGCGTGTCCAGCGTTTTACCGATTCGTTACCTCGCTTGCTCGACACCTATTGTTCAAGAATTATTGATCTGTGCATAATTATAAATCTGGAGTCACAATCACTCGTCGCTTCCGTCAGTATTCCGTCGTTCATTCGTCTGCAAATCGAGCTATCCACAACAATCAGTCATTCGTCCGTCGTAATTCCTTTAAATTGCAAAGTTACCATTGCACAATCTTAAAATTTCTGTGATGTATACGAATTTCCTTATATATTTCATTTATTTTACAGATATTTAATGAATATATAGTTGGTAATAATTGCAAACTTCTTATCTTTACCGGAAATAAACTTAGCGACCATAACTATTCTCTTTAATTTTATTTACGTTTCACATTGAATAAGCTCTATGTAAAAATAATTTCAGTTTGTTTTCATTTTTGTTCATTACCAAAAATATTTATATCGTAGGTATTGTGGAGGAGAATTTCCATCGCTGTCAGGACATTACTAACAAAATTTATAAAAAAAAACATAAAAAAATTTTAAAAAATAGTCCAGCCTTTTTGTTAATACTTAAAACGACAAAAGAACTGTAACCAATTTGAAAAGGCAACTCATTAGTTTGTGTGCCGTCAAATGTTACAGATTTCCAAGCTTTATAAGACGGATGGATGGAAATATTCATGGTATCTGTTGGCTGAAGGTCACGAGACCAATGGACAAACGGGCGACTGACGAATGCGAGAGATGATTATAACACCAACATTAGTGCTGATCTTTCTTGATCAGATCAACTTGCAAAAATTTACTGATCTTCATATTCCAATTTGCTATGCTTAAAACACAAAAGTTCCTCGCCACATGTAGCTAAAATAGTAATCTTACAAAAGTTAATATTTACCGTAATTGATAACTGAAATGTGAAGTTTAATATGATATCATTGATACTTTACCAGCAAAGTTACAACGCGTATAAAATGAATGTGCTTGCTCTATTTGTGTTTGGTTAAAAACCTCGTGGCAATGTCTATGAATGTTTTAAGAAACTTGACTCGCTTCAATTACAAGAGAGCCGCTTACGTTGCCTGCTTTATAGTTAAGCTCCTTGTTACAAGATGTCGTCACTACCAGAAAGAAGGCCTATTACTTAGGAGCCGCAGGTTGAAAAGTAACTGAGGGATTTTCATAGTTATGATAAGGTTTCTAATGTATCACAACTGTACATTCCCAACTATAAATCACAATCTTTCCGAAAATTCTGGACTGTCTTTGTAGTACGGACATGTGCAATGATAACCTTCGAGCGTGCGCAGTTAGTCAACACACCCGACTTTCATGCTTCGCCGTTACCGTCTCTTAATGCTCTCAAGTTAGTTATTTCAAATTTATTTGCATTATTTCACTTTTAATTAATATGCATTTTATTAATTTATAACTAATATACCTATACGTGGTATTTAGTTAATTTTATTGTTGGGATTGTAATAGCCTATGTTTGTGTACATACGAAATAAATCATTTATGTGTTGGTTATCTAGGCTGTCCGGCTAATAATTAGAGGAACTAAATATTTCTGTTTGCTCAAATAATATCTTAAGACTACATTTGGTCACTATAATGATTTACGTTGTGAATGGGTGTGTCAGTTGTACAAAAATGTATTTTTACATTACAATCTAATATTATATATATTTCTTATTTCAATGTGTTAAATTCTCCCATAGTTTGGTTATTATTTGTTTCAAAAATTTTTTATTTTTCATTGATTTTAGGTTTGTGCTTAGGCTATAGATCCTAATTATTTTTAATGTTTAAGCTTCGGCACAAATTTAAATTTGTAGTGTATCAGATCACCGAATTTTTTCGATGGGCATCCTCTGTTGAAAGAAAGGAACAGTTAAGGAGAAATGACAGTCGGAACAGTGCGGAATTGAACCGTCATTAATTACTAACTTAATGTCACACCATAAAACTAGGCGACTTTTGGGATAATTTCAAAGTTTTCTGAAGGGCGTTGGACCCGTAAAATTTAATTTTTTTATATTTGTGCCAAACACTGTTCAACTTTTGCACATCAGATAACACGTCATTTCCCAAACCAAAAAAAAAAAAAAAAAAAAAATAGGCCTCATAGTTTTTGTTTGCATAATCACTCATCAGTCACATAATGGCCATTGCGGTGTAGCCAAAATAAAAAAAAGTAATTGACTGATGAATTCAAAATTACAGTAACTGATATTCAGTGTATCAATGCATTTTACGACATGGCTGACAAAAGTTAGTTTTGAAAATTTCAGTAGTAGCCAAAAGTCAAAGTTATGCAAAAATTTACTCATTTTCATCAATTTTTTTTTAAATACAAAAACTTTTCACTTTGTGTTCACAAAAGTGTCTTGAAGTAGCTCACATCATTAAGAATTAATATGAATTATCTTGTTTCTGCAAGTTAATTTTTATTATTTTGGCTACACCGCAACTGCCGTTTTGCGACTTTGATAGGTGATTATGCTAAAACTATGGGACCTAATATTTTTTATTTGGGGAAATGACTTGACATCTGATGTGTAAAGGTTGACCAGTGTTTGGCACAAATAAAAATTTTGAATTTTTACGGGTCTAACATCCTTAAGATGAGGAGACAAAGAGGTGTTACCGCACTGTAAAAGCGTATTTTTTTTTTGTGATTTTTATTTTGTGAATATTTAGAACTCCTGAACACGAATGGGGATCTTTTACAATTGTGAGCTACGATGCAGTAAAGCCGATATAGTTGTACGTAAAACTGCTGAAGATTTTTTCCAGAAAGTTACCTCACAACTGAAATGGCTGTGCACTAATTGTGGATACTTGCGACTAAATAAAATTAACCAAAATGTTGACAATGAAGATGATTTGACTTCATATTCTATTGCAGGTAGCTGAGGTTATATTCTATCATTGTATTCCTTCTTGGGAAAAATTTTGGAGAAAGCAAAAATATACTTTACGAATAACATTTTAATCGGAATGGAAATTCAGCTTTAAATATAATTTTCCCAATGGAGGATTGGTATAACTCTAATTTACCTTCCGTTATATAATTAATTATCTTTATACTTATCGTTGTAATTTGCTACTTGTTGTATATTCTTAATTAACTAATAGAATGATGAGCACCACGAATTTTTAATTTTATGTAGGTCTAGTTGCAGTTTTGTACTAAATGGTGCATTTCATTTTTCATTATCAGGAGAAATTACCGACGATATACTAAACTGTAAAAATTTGTTAGTTTTTATCAAAAGAGTTCTTATATACACACACGTATATATAACTTATATCCTTTTTTCATAATCTATAGAAAATGCATACAAATTTAAAATTACAATTTCAGGTTTACAGCATACATTTTATCCGTGCTAAGGTTATAGAACAAAATTATTTTTAATCAGTATTGTGTAGACTAGATGTTTATTTTAAATATTTACTCAACAATTTAATTTTTTTAATAAGGCATTTAAGTTTAGACTCTGGTATTATTTTGGTATGAAAGGAAATAGTATCATAAAGTGCGAGTGTGGCCACACATACCCTCCACACACTCACAGATTCATGTTTATTAGTCCACGTGTAGCCTATTACGTGTAAAACGTAATACAGTATTTATCATTATTAAGGAGGCGGTTCACGCCAAATTTTAATTGTTTTAATTTTTTTTATTTGTACGAGATATGGTTTCTTTTGTAGGGATATATTGTGAAAATTTTTTACTGAAAGAAAAATATTTTAGCTTTCAAAGATTTTGTGTTTAAAGAACCATATAAAAGTCAAATTTTGCAAAACACGGTTTTATGCATTAAAGGAAAACCTATTTACTTACCGAAATTACGAAATTCACACTGAAGGACAGTGCCATGGACTGTGACATGACATACATAAATACTACATTGATTATTATGTTGTATTATTAAAATATTTTTAAAAAGTTAGTAATTTTTTATTTTAAATTCATTATTTTTTAATACAGAAAGTGAATGCTGTTTGTAAATATGTAGTGTCATAATCCACGGCACTGTTCTTCAGTGTGGATTTTTTAATTTCGGCAAGTAAGCTGGTGTTTCTTTAATGCATAAAACTATTTTATGCAAATTTTGACTATAATATGCCACAATACTAAAACTATGGAAGCTAAACAATTTTGTTAGATTAAAAAATAGTCACAATATTTGTCTACAAAACAAATAATGTCTCGTACAAATAAAACATTTTTGAAAGAACTAAAATTTGGCGCGAACCGCACGTTTAAAGGATCTCTTTGAGAACAGTATGTTTGTAGTGTGGCCATCAAGTGTTGGGATAATAGAGTTGTGAGTTAAGCTTACTCTGCAGCAGACTAAGATAGCTGGCCAAGCGAAAAAACTGTGCAATGTCTGTCCCTGAAACTCTTAACGACTGAGCCAGCCCTTATTTTAAGTCATACCAAAATAGAACTTGAATATGAGATGGTATTCGGATAGTATAAGCAGTATACGTGGTGTAATAACTGATTTACATTGAGTTCAACAATTGATAGCTGTGCCCTCAATACGTAAAGTCGCAAGTTAATTAAATATAAATGAAATATCCATTTACTGGGCACATAGAGGTTGTACAGTTCATTCCATGTAAGAATTTCGTAATGTTGACAGTCGATGCTACCAATATTTGCAACACGTACAAGAATAAAATATAATTTAAAATCACCGAACGTAATCGTATGGCCGATGAAACAGTAGTGGCAGCCCTGAACAACAAATCGGTTAAATTCTATCGCCGACGTTGAAAGTAGTGTGTATTATTCGTGAAAAATAAGTAAGCATTTTGGAGGAAACGTAACATATTAAACACGGCTCCGTACCCAACATTACTCAGTCAACTATTTTATTCTATTTAAATTGCGTCATTTCTATAACTATATTACAAACAACCGCACCATTATCAGTCGACCTGTACTGGCAACCAAAACGAATGACGGCCATGTTGCGAGATTGAACTTAGGCTTTTCATGTGTTCGTGTGTGTTTGCGATTCTTATAATGTGTTATTTCAATATTATGTTAATATATTAAATTAATTGCAAAATGGGGATTAAAAAACACACCCGGTAATTGAAAACGACAACGGGATTTTAAGACGTATTTCCGCAGACGGGAATTGGAAAAAACGTTCAGCCTTGATAACGATCGCCCGGCAGTTTGGCACGTCTACAAAAAACAATTTTCTAAGAAGCAAGTAATCCGTCTAGAGAAAAGTACTACAGAAGAAAAAAACGTTACCTACTATTTATTTCGATATAATTTGTGAGTAAACACGGCTCTTGTTGTAGGCCTGTATATAATCATACTTTTTGCAAGGTGCCGACTCAATAAAATCTTTTTGTACGGAAAAGTCCATGTTTAACACTTTTACCAAGTACATTGTACCATTTAACATCAAGTCCACGTGAGATTTTGTACCTGTCAGCCTACATACTACCAAAAGAAAAGAACAAAAGATTTAGGCAAATGTACTTACAGGGCATTAAAGTGTACTTTTTTTAATTATATGTACATATTACGAAATAATTTAATACCGATATTGATTTGTTTTAATTTCGAAGGTAAGACCAACCATAAAATGTAAATTTTGTTTTGACAACCTACTACTTGAAACTTAAAACATAGGCCTACTCCTTTTTGATCTGATAGTGCAGAACCAAATCGAAGGTAACAAGAAAATTAATTGTATTAGTGTTCGTATGCATTGTTTTATTTTTATTTAAGTTAAATGATGTATGCTTGCACTGTTTCATGCCCTTGCAACATTAGTTTGATGTAACTAAATAAGTTATTATTATTTAAACTTTTAGGGGTCAAGCAGAAATAAAGAAACCAGAAGTAACAATTGCTATATAAGTTACCCATGAATATGTTTGTTTATTTTGGACTAGCAGTCCCCCGCGGCTTTGCTCGCGAGTATTATTCGTAACTGATAATATTTACTTTAATTTAAAAACCTCTTTGTACACAAGATTGGTACTTCAGTCATCAAGAGTTAGAATGTCCATGCGGCTAGTTGAACTAATTATGCAGCAGGATAAGTAGCTATAGCTGTCCACGCGAAAAGCAGTCTTAAGTTTGTCCCTGTCTCTAACAGCGACTTCGCCTGGGCCTTATTTATAGCCCTGCCTATTTGACGTTGTGGGGTAGTTACAGACACCTAAGGTAAGAGGTTAATCGAATGAGAAACATCTGTTTACCCTGTGCACAACCATTGGTGACGGTGCCCTCAATTATATATTTTCAAAATATTCACTTTAACTTTATTGACATTACAAAGTTTCAGAGGGTAAAGGTTTC
>PNEQ01047312.1:0-14874 GCA_003012365.1 Medauroidea extradentata
CTGAACTAAACTTTTGGTATTTTCAGAGTATCGTACATCTCTAAATACTGGCAAGTGTACCAAGAAACTCGTACGTTTAACAGTACGTCAGTCGTTAAATAACTCGTGAAATCAACTGTACGGACGTGTCGTCCGCTAACCATAATTATAGTAATAAACATATAGAGTCGTAGATTGTGTTTGCAACGTCTGTATATTTGAGATATTTGTTAATAAAACCCTCTTATTAAGTGATGAAGTAGTAAATTTATATGTACACGACAGATAACAAAGCACTATTTCTTATGCAAGATCACGGTGCACGGCGGTCGGCAGCCAATGAACATGTTTGTTTATAATTTGCTTTGTTTATCCTAAAACTCAACTTAGAGTGAACGGAGAATAGTATTTTAACGCATGTAGTTTACCAAGTGACAACACACATCCAGACTAGTCTTCAGAAGTACTACGTTTTCCAGAAAATAAGTCCTGTTATTTCCACTGCCATCCCACGTACGCCGCTATTAATCAGGTAACGTTGGCGAACTTTTATGTATGGCGTTGTATATATTTAAGAGCCTGAATACGTTATTGAATGCCGTCATCGTCAGCAAAGTCTTGAAAAATTGACTGTCGCCAGTTTACTCTTCGCAGACGCTACAAATCATGCTTCGTTAACATGGGGCTCTTCAGCTCACTGTCCCCTTTGTCATCTGCAGCGTTGATTGACATTTCTATCATCAACATATGAACCTCCTCACCACGTACGAGTCATATTCGTACGCCAGCTGCAACAGCCCGCCTTATTCTGCCGTTCTAACACAGTCGCTTACTGTGACGAGTTCTCTGCCCCTTCGACCTGACGTGTTTGGGGTCTCAAAGAACGATACAAATAAATAAAATAAGTAAGTTGCTCGTGCGGACAACCGCAGTATTTAGATGCTTGATATTTTAGCGTCTAGACCGGTTCTCAAGGGAAGATCCAGTAGCCAGGAGGTATTTCTGAGCGAAGGAGCTCGGAAGACAACTCCGTGTAATACAAGAGCTTTCAGTGAGCAAAGATATCTCAGGAGTGAGAGTTTACATTTAACGGCTCACGATAGTGAAGACAAAGTGGACTCCCAACCTACTGCTGTGAAACACTGTCCAATTACCTCAATGCCCAGTTGAGAACAACACCGGCAAATGGCGTAATCTGATACTCATATTCTGAACAGGACCCTCCACTATCGGAAACAGGGAAGCCTCCGACCTGTGTTTTAACTAGATCAGTGTCCCTTGCCTGAATTGATTCAGGTCCTTCCTCATTTAGATTAATTTATAAATTTGATTATTATACTTTAGGGCTTTGTTTGCCTGTGCCTGCCACACCTGCGCCCATGGGGTAGAAAGGCGAGCATCCTTCATAATTTCTTCAGATCTTTTAAACCTATGCCTTTCTACAACTGAATGGTTTGCCCATTCTCAGAAGTTGAATTTATTACGTTCGAGTCCCGTTCCATTGAATAGAGGGCGTGATATACTCTCACTTGCCAACGACTGTATGTACATTTGAATACCTATGTCACCCTTACAAGGACCGAAGTCCGTCCCACCGCTACTTTTAGGTAGTAGCGAAAACAGTTAAATTTCTGCTTTGACACACCCTTGTTCGAAAACTATGAAACCGAAAAATGTTTATTTTTGGGAAATAACTATTAATGTAACGTGTAAGAGTTGTATAGTGTTTGGCACAATTATAAATTAAGAATTTTTCGGTGCAGAGCAGTCTAGGCAATCCGTACCCCAGCCGTTCATCGAAGGTCAGAAACTACTTCCGCTTCTTTCAGCAGTTCTCAGGGTCACCACTTCAGTCCGATTTTAACTTTCGACGTCACGATGGGAAGCGTTGGGGAAGGGGTGCAATCGTGTGTTCTTTTCTCGCCGGCATGTGTTGCACAAAAAAAAGAGGGCTGGGGAAATTGAGGTGAGGAGGGGTGCAAGCATTGCATTGGTGCGTAAGGGGGAGGGAGGAGAGGTGTGGGAGGGGGCTGGGCCCTTAATGTTACGGAGGCGGAACCTCGGCTCCCGGGTGCAAGCAAACAGCACATTCGTGTTCGGCGTCACGGTCATAGCCGTCTCCCGGAATGTCACATCGATTAATCGGGCGCCCACCGCGTCTAAACCCCCACCCCTTATTCCATCTCCCACACACATACATACGCGCACCCGGTCACCACTTCTCTTCTCCTCTTCTTCCATTCCTTCCTCCTTCCCCCCTGACTTCATCCTCGGAGGGGTATCGGTCCGCCATCTCGTCTTTTGTCCCCCTGGTCCCGCGGAGCCTATTACCAGGACACGTCAAACACATCCTATTACTTGTAAAATATCCCGTGCGCCAACATCTTATACGGCACGGCCCGGCCCCCGTGCATTCGTTTGCGACGCGCGGCAGCGGCGCGGAATACGAAAACAGAAAATCGGACGGCGGCTCGCACGTGTGTGCGCGCAACAGCGGGCCAAGTCGCTGCACTGCTGCAGCCTTCGTATATGACACTTCACATACAACCAGCCTTACAGTGTAAACTTATTCTATATAGTATTATATTAACTATTTCAATAGTTACAGTTTAGTTCATCTACTTATTTACGTCCTCAGAAGTGCAGGTAATACACAGTCGCCTTTTATTTGCACTGAGCATATTACAATTTAAAGTATTCGTACATAAATACTATAAACGGTACACAATCAAAACTGCAAGAATTTAACATAAATACAAATCATCAACAAAAAATTAAAAAGATGCTCTCACTCATTCACTTACATACATTTGTAAACACTATTTGAATTGTAAACATTATTTCCATGAACTGGATGGTATAACCTGAACTGTATTTATGAAATGTTTAACTAATCCTAAAAAAGTAAAAACTAGAAATTTTAGAAAAAAATAATAGAGAATCCCTACCCTACACACTAAAATCATAATTGTATGACATACAGTTATAAACTGAATCACTGTTTCTTCAAACCACTGCAGGAGTCGTTCAAAAACGACAAATTTTGTTCCGACATTTTGTGTATAAAAATTTTTATTTTAAAATGTATTGTTTTCAAGTGACAATAATGGAGCCGTTATGATTAATGAATTAAAAAATAACTAAAAAATTAAATCTCTGTAGCTGCAACTTTGAAGTGATTAGCTACAATTTAATTCCTTACATTAAAAAAATTGGCCTCGATTATGTCCGAAATAGAAAATATATCGCTCAAGAAACCGAATTCAATAAAATAAAAATGCTATAATCTGAGGAAGTAATGTTTTGAATGAACTTGCGAATGGCGGCATTTTCTCACTGCACACAATCTCCTAACCACGGGATACAATTCTTAGCGATCAAATTCCGTGTCATACTATGTATAAAACTCTTAGCGATCAAATACCGTGTCATAGTGTGTACGCACACAGCCAATGTAGTTTTTCCTCCTTGTCGCAATTACGACGTTTCAGCCATTAGAACACAGAAAAAGCTACGGCTAGCAAGGTCTGAGTTAATAATTAACTCAGGATTTGGTATTATTTTAAGAACATCTACGATTTCATTTAGGTCTACGGAGCCAAATTTATGTAGAATTGCTCAATAACAAACAATTCAAAACTCAAAAATGTTAACAATGTACCAATACTTTTTGGGAAGTTCCTGAGTTAAAAAGAAGACATCTTAGTAGCTAGAACAACAGAATGCAAGATAAAGCAGTATGATCTCGTTTACACTAATGATTTATTAATGAATTTTTAAAAGTAGGAACTGGCTATTAGAAATATTGTTCTATATTAAATACTAATGTAATTATTAATGACAAATATTTATGTCTGAATTAAAAAATATTGTTAAAATTGTAATTTTAAATATGTAATATTTGTGCCGCGTAGTCGAATTGCAAAAAAAGGAATAATTACCCGCTATCAATTCATTTATTGCAAAATTTAGACAATTCGGGTTTTTCCAGACTGACTGACTTTTAGTATTAGCTAGAATTTCTTTTCGACTCCTACCTGTGAACAGTTAGAATTCCTGCATAACAACCGTAGTGTCTTCTGAAAGTATTACGATAAATGCACGTGAATATATGCCAACGTAGATTATAATAATAGTATAACGTTGAGTATATTTGAGAACGTAAAGTATTTAAGTGAAATTATCAATATAAATATTTTCAAATTTATTGTTATTTCAGGGTTGAAAAGAAACCACCACCCTGAAAATATTTAAGAATACGTTACTTTTAAAGTATATCTAACAAACGAAGAGCGCCATAGGTGTGAATCACTGTGTCTATTCTGAGCATGTATTTTGTTTCTTACAATAACAACATTAGATTGCATCATAGACGAGCAGGTTAAGTAGAATTCCATTAAACTTTATTTCTGGAATCGAACCATCGGTAAGGTGAGGCCATAAAATTGTCACAAAAATGCTACGAAAATTGAAAAGAAGATTCATACAACGCTTTCAATTGATTTGCCACTGTTTTTTTAAACTGTTACGTTATAAATTGAGGTATGGCTTTCGTTTTTCTAATTCACAGCCAACATTATTTAATAACTTCAGTCAGCGTGCACATCAAATAACACGAAAAGTACAGACATAAGGGAATGTTGGCATCAAATGAAAGAGTGCCGCTGTGATGGAGGCAGCAGTGTTTCGGTGTTGGAAGCAGGGCCGCATGCAGGGATGGTTGGCTGGATGAGGGGGAATGATACGGGCGTAAGCCCCTCTCACCCCAAATGTTTGAACTTCACTACATAGGTAGAATAGGGAAATGGGGTCCAGATCCCACTTACCTTACCGAAACTGCTTGAAATAACAGCATTTTTCACCTAAAAAACAAAACTTACTCGGGGGCCGTTCCCGGGTCCACATCTTAGAGAAAAAAAATGAGGGGGAGGGGGGACAGGCGTTACTTTAAAACATTTACAAATTCAGGACAATCTAAAATTTGTCTTTGCTTTATTATAAAGTCACGGGTTCTGTAGTTCAATGTCGCGTACTGTTACCTAGCAACAAAGCCTATGAAACCAAAATTTAAAATTTTGTGAAATTGACTAGTGAGGTTGGGTCCCGTTCGAAAAAAAATATGTATTGTGTGCGGGCCCGGCGACATGGACGCTTCCTGCCCGCGGTCACTGCCGAGATGTCTCCGAGGAAAGGAGGTATTGTCATTCCTTCGCCTCGTCCCTTTATTTACGGCCAGCATCCAGGCCGGCCCCGCATCAGCATGCCGGGTTAACCAGCGGCCCCGCTCATGCATATGGAAAGAAGGCCGCGGATAAATCCGGCGAGGAGGTTGAGCGGGGGAGGCTGCCCCCAGGACTCAACTCTTTCTTCTTTTTTTGTTCGATGCCCCCCTCCCCCCGTGGCTACCACGGGACTGGTCAGACACCCTGCGCAGGTGTCATTATAAGCGGCCGGCGACGTTGGCAAATATCCCTGGCGGCGCGGGTTCCTGGCTGGTTACGCCCTTCTCTGGAGAGCAACAGCGCATCTCCTCTGTCGCACAGTTCCCGCCTGCTCAAAGAGCCTTACCCCAACTCCTCGTGTTCTCCCTCCACCTCCTTTAACACATTTAGCCGAAGTTATTTAGTACCGCTAATGCCACATATGACATTGTTTTCCATCACTTTCGCATTACACTGGAATATGCAATTTCCATTCAGTATGTTATACATGGATGTTTGGAACTGACACTATCAGTTTTGTTACTAGAAAATTTAGCTAATTCAAGTAGTCCAGTCTGGTTGTGGATATTATCTAGATTGGTTTTAAAAATAATCTCTGTTAGACTATGCAGTACGACAACCAAACTGTACTATTGTCCGTATTTCTACAGAACTGTGATACTACTTCAATACTTTTCTTTCAGCGATAAAACCGACAACTGTATGGTAGCAACGAAATATTAAGGTTTTATTTGTAATATTATTTGTTGGCCTCTTATTTTCTCATAGTTTTTGTTATCTTTGTTTAGCCCTTGACATAGCTATTTTGTGTATGAAATGTAAACATAATTTTAAAATATTTTTTCTTGTTTAATGAAAACATGCTACAGAGCAAATCGTAAAGCAATATAGTCCTGAATTTCATACCTGTCAAAATAAATATATTAATATTTTCTGGTAATCCTTTCTCTGTTCATAGCAGTCCCTGAGCTCCTGGGGCGACCGCCCCTCCCCCTTCCCTTCACCCAGCCTCATTCCTCTTTTCTTCCGACGCACATATCTTTATTCGCCACTGCTGTTCTCACGCACTTGCCACGCACGCAGAAGAGTTCTGTCCCTCCTCTTCGATTTAGTGCCGCCGTCAGATTTCCCGCCTCTTGGAGGAACGACAACACCCCAAGTAGTCGACACTCTCGCTAGCCGTCTTTGAGTTACGTGCGCAGCCGCAGCTTCAGCTGAATGCTAAACGAGCCAGATGGTTTATAAATAGTCATCCGTGAGGGTAGTTATTTACGTTCTGGCTTTCTCTGAAGTTTCTTGGGAAGTAACATTGTGGCTGTTTTCATCGGTACAATTTGTTCTGCGTAAAATGCTCAGCATATCACAGATGATGGAAACTGCAGATGCGCTTTGAATAAACATCGAATTAAATTCTTACTATATGATTGCTAGATGAATGTTAGATATCGTGTAGCACTTCGTAATGACTAACATCCATACCCTATCCTAAATTCACTGATGCACTATAACAGCGATGTACAATATTTGGCAATGTTTTTATCAAATCCAATTACTTCATATATAGTTAATGAACGTTATTTTATAACTACAAATTAAGCACATATGGTTGCTGTCAGCTAACCATCAAGCCTAGAAATTTGAGATTTTTGTGAGCCAACTTATGCATGTAAGTATCGGCGTTAAGTCATATGTTTATGTTAGTAAATATACACCATAATGGAAGGATACCCGACGGCCAGGATATCGCACACAGAACTGCAGATTTTATGAACGGGAGCCCGTAAACAATCTGCATACCCTGAAGAATGACATGAAAAGAGGTCCTACAATGGAGGAACGCCGGTATGAGAAGGACGGGGAAATGGGAGATCCTCGAGAAAACTCGTCGACCAGCGGCATGCGTCCGGCATGATTCCCAAATGCGAAAATCTATGGTTAGACCCCGCCGGGGATTGAATCCGAAACGCCTTGGTGCAGTGGTCTGACCACTCGGCCGCCGCGGCATTGATGGTTGTTTGTGTATATAGCATACACACAAGAACGATATGGACTCTGACCTCTGATGGATTGTACCTGAACTCTGAACTATACTCGTAGACTGTCACTTCCTACATAATTTATTTCTCACTAAGTCCCATTACTCATCAGTTCCTGATACCCGAATCACATTATAGGTGCTCTTACAGTAAGTAATTTAGGCAGGTCCTATTAAATACACTTCAGTTTCCTGAACAGTTTATTCACTCAAATGATTAGTATTCTAAAATACCATAAACGAGCTTGCTTATTTCATGATGATTCGTTTAGTTTTCACTAGTTCAGAATATTTAAAACATATCTGTCAATTTATGTATAGGAAGCGTTAAATAGAGTAACTTTTATTGAAATTTTACCTCACAATAAAGTGTTTCACTTTCATGATTTTTTTTCAGTAAGCTTTCTCTATTTTTCTTTCTGATTTTGTGCATTTCTCATAGTTCTCTGTTGCGGATCTAAAATAGTTGCGTAGTGTTAATACGGAATTTTGTTTCTACCTAAAATGTATGCACCGTTACGTTTTTATTTAACTTATCCTTCTTATTTTAGTGTAGTTGTGAATATGCCGTTTTGTGCGTGCATACAGTTAACACGTGAAGAGCTGCACTAAATCAAACTTACATTTAGTCATCCTACTGCGATACGTTATTGTAGGTTATCGTAAGTTTCATCAATTAGTATTAGTTCCAAAAAAAAAAAAGATGCAGTTCTGTTACTACAGTACTGAGTAAAATGGGAAAGTGGCTTGTGATGTATTATATTATTTAGAATATTTAGTTGTTAAGATTAAGCTAATGCGGTATTATTAAAAAAACTCTTTTTTTTTTTTTTTTTAAACGGACAGATTATCTACGAACATGGCCAGTCAGTTACGTAAAATATTAGCTACAGAGAAGCATTTCTTAGTCACAAGATGATGTCACGAGGCATGCAAAATGGAACTGAGATGAGCTGATTGTGGCAGTTTCGCTTATCGAAACAATGAGTAAGGTATGAATGGATGTGCTCCGCTGTTCAATGTCTTAAAGACTACTTTAAAACGAGACAAAGAAAATTGCCGCTGGAGAAAGTAAGTAGTTTTGAATGTCTACATTTTCAACAGTTTCCATAGAAGAAACAACGAGTTAACTTGTACAAAATAATATTTTTTTTTAACCATCACATGGTTTAAACTAGAAACCGTGCTTACGATCATGCAGAAAGGAACAGTATAAGCCTACAGCAAATCATTTAAAAATCGAACGAAAGTGGCCGGCGAGAATTGGTTTTACTACTTCTTGTAAAGACATACTGAAATGTCGTTACAGCAGCAATAATTTACATTGACGACACGAGCGAATGGTTACAGTAGAGAGCTTCTATATGAATGTACCGTACAGTTTTCTGCCTCAGATATTTTAAATTGAAACGTTGATGTAAAAAAAGATCCAGGCACTTGTCTATATACAGAAGTCATCACTCCCGCAGCAGACACAATTGCACAAACCTATAAATCATGCCCTTAATGTACATCTCACCTAACGTTTGGGTCCAACTCTAGGAACTTGAAATATAAAAGAAAAAACAACACTGCAAACGAACTAACATCCAGTCCATACAAAGACAAGCCTAATCTGTAAACCAAATCGAAATATGTGCTCTTATCCAAGTGAATGGAGTGACACCAAACACACACAGTACAAGGTTAAAGTAAACGGTAAATGGTAAGAATCGAATGTCTCGAAGGACTAATTAACCCCTAAAGATATTTCCCCGAGATATCCTGGATTGTAAATCTGTAGAAAAAGAAAATTACTAATTAATAAAATGAAATTTTAAAAATCCCTTAAATATTTTTGATGGCCATTTTCATTGCCTAAATCACATGTTTATTGTTTAATGCGTTAAAAAACCTTTAATACGTTTTGCAAACATGGTAAAAAAATCTTACACTGAAGGGGTTAAATACTGCAACAACTAAAATTTCCTGAAATTGAAACATCTGGGTTTAAATTTTTCTTACTGGCTATTACAGTGCATAACTTCTGTCTTCATGTGCAAATGTAATTATTTTTTTTGTTCTAAGAATACATATTTGACAGTGGACAGACGTAAAAGGTGTTCATTCTTAGTAAAAAATAACTTAAAATGCTGCCGTCTTGAACTGGGCCATTGATATAAAACAGTGCAAAGAAGGGTGCGTTATAAAAGACAAGGTATTAAGAAAGAAGCGAGATGTCGTTTTTTTAATAACATAGGTAAATCCCGCGACAAGCTTTTTTATCATATAAATTGTGTAATGTAATAAATTTAATGGATTTGATTTAATTTAAAGTTTATTTTGATCTTATTATTTATATAAAAGCTTGTTTACAAAAATATTTTTTGCTATTAACTTATTTATTATATTTGTAAGGGGATGTAGTATGTTCATTATGTGTATTGTGTATGCTTCTCTCATTAATATAAGTGTGTTTCAGAAGTGAAGCAGCATTAACGCATGAACTACTCTGCAACTAACACGATAGTGCCAAATTATTGACATTGTCAAATTAACGTTTTCTTTATGCTTATATGTAAATGTATTTCTATGTACATAGAGATACACTTATTTTTAACTGGTCCAGTTTATGTGCCTTTCGCTTAAGACAGCCACCTGGTGAAGGGTGTGTTTGCATGTGAAGTTAAAATCGATAAGGTGCTACGAACAACGCCGGCCGGCGCAAGGATTGATATATTGACTCTACGTGCGCGCAATTATCCCCCATAACGTTTCTACTGTGGGAATTTAAGCGGTGACCCGATAATTTTATTTAAAATATCACTGTAGCAAAGCCTAGTGTAGTTGTAGACCTCAGTTCCGAACGAATCCGGTACACATATATTGAGGAACAACAGTATGAAAAGCCGTTTAAGCCACGTTTGAGAGTTTTAAAATAATGCTTCTAACGTGAGTAGTGTCTTAAAAGTCATGTTCATAAGTAGTCTGAGGTGTGTTTTATTTTCGTAGGTAAGCTTTGTAGACGCACTGATATGTATACCCGGCGCCTCCACCAATGTTGTGAAACATTTATTTTATACTGTTTCACACAATGGTTAAAGTGGTTGGATGGCTGTAGTCAGAGGTAGGTACTTGTATTGAAACTAGTTAGTGGATATTGCTTGTGGGTGAGGATTACGATTTAATGAAATACATTTTCTAAATACGGTGGCCTTACTCTACATAGTTTATGATATAAAATATTACACAAATGTATTGCATAATTAAGATAGGAGGGGAGGCGCTGTTTAGGTAATTAAGTTAATAAAATCTAATAATATGATGGGTGACCCTTTGAACATCTTAGACCTCACTGTTAGTATGATGTCGGAGGCTAATGACGATTGTTTCGGCTAGCGATCGACGGCAACACATCGTGGGTCTCGCCCCAGGACCATCCTGGCGAGGTGGTGACGGCTGGAAGGCTTGAAGAAGACAGACCCCGATTCCCCAGATACATTGTGTTATATTGCTACACTTCAGTGCCTGTGGGGAGAATCACTGAGGTCCTTGTCTTGTGCAACTACTGACCTGATTACACTGTCTACGTCATTAGCCAGTCCGTCAGGCGAAGCTCTTGGTAATCATAACAACACGTTCGCTGGTCTCTGAGAAATATAACGTAACTACAAACACGTTCGTGTGCCCACCAGACAGCCGCCTTAAAGGTGATCAATTGTGTTTAACATTAAAATTTTATATTTTTACGAAATAGTATTAGTTTTGTAGACGATACTTGTGAGTAAAGCTTCCTTTGTACGAAACAATTTTACCTCGCATAATTTTCTTAAACCGGTTCGTTAAAATCGAAATTTTCATGTTACTCTGCCATGCAAATAGCGAAAACCAGTTGACTTCCTTAACCGAAATAATTCACAGTGAAATAACATGTCATAGGCTACGTTAACTATAATATTGCAACAAATGACAGTGAACAACTTTCGTATTCTAAAAAATTCTTGAATTTACAACATTTTCCCAACACTTTTGCGAATTTTATAGATTAAAAATAGTACGTTGTGGGTTTATGAACGTTACATTACGTAACCCTATGACATATTATTTCACTGTGAATTTATTATTTCACTTACTTAAGTCAATTGGTTTTCACTATATTTTAATGGCAGTGAAATATGAAACATGGCTTTCACGCATCGGTATGAGAAAACAATGCTATCTAAAATTGTTCCGTAAGAGTAAACTGTATTCACAAGTACCGCGTACAAAACTAAAGTCCGGTACAAATTATCCATAGCTCAACACTGTATTTCGTACTTAATTATGTACAAGTATCTCTGTGCTACCGCACATACGCTGTTTCCAGACAGAATTCCGTACATATTTCACAGATAGACCCCTTTCAATTTTTTATCGTAGTGTATGTTCGCGCGCATACCCAATGCACAGTTTCAGCCACCGAGCATGTGAAGTACGCAAGTAGGGTTGCCAATATGCTTTGAATAGAAATAAAATTCTTGTTTTCTACTGAACAAACGACCGTCGGATGTTTCAAAACCTAAGCAATACAAGACAGTTTCACTTATTTGGCAATTACGTGCAAGTCTTGTTATGAAATAATTTTCGACAATTTCAGTGTAGTAATTTATGGAACGTAACATCACAAATACATTTTCCTCCTTTATATACTGAAACATAGAAGTAAATAGTGATAGCGTGTTCACAACACAGAAGTTTTGCTACAGAATTATGTTATGAATTCGCAATCGACGTTTATGAACAGAATTAAGTAAGGTATTGAGTAGAGAATCGAGGATAATGTGTAATAGGTTTAACACTTTTTCATGAAAATATAACATTATGATTTCATACCTACCACTTGAACACCCTTAAGGAAGATGTTGCTTTCACAAACTACGCTGAGCTCTAAGCAGCAGCACTCAAGTTTACTCGACGTGACATGTCAGTGAGTGTATTAGACGAGGTGAGGCACAGTGTGCAGAAGGAAGAGTGCTGGAGTGCCGGATCCAGCGGTTATGGTCCAGGGCGTATGACCGGCACGGATGTATCTCGTGTGCGCGACAGGGCGGAAGTTTCTGTCGCTCGACAGGCTCTCTCCAAAATCTTCCCCGACTTCGACCGGATCACAGTCTCCTTATGTACGCTGTTAGAAAAATACTTAATAAAACTACCGAAAAAAATTCATCCATAAAGACTGTATGAATTCACTAACGTTCCGTTGGCTCAGTGCCACAGAACTTGCCCCACCCGCGCAACGGCGAGCAAAGTTTCAGTTGTAGGCTACATCTGTCGGTAACGGTAGCAGAACATTTTTGTATTTTGCCTCCACTGTAAAACTGTTTCCTAAACAGTGATGGAAATTTTCACCCCATACATGGTATGACGTACTTATCATATTTCAGAGCTTATAAATATGCCTAGAACAAATTTATTGTACTATTGTGGACATACGCCATTGCAAAATTATGCCGTCCCAGAAATCTTAGCACAAGACTAAGAAAAAACAAACAAAAAACGAAAAAAATTAGAAGACAAGCCTAGTTTAGATGTAATCAACACATCCATAAACCAAACAACAGTACATGGAAGATCCCATATGGAATAAATCAACAACAAATAATGGAAAATAAAATAAACACTCAAAAATAAAAGTCGAAATACAAAACAAAATAATCTGGAAAATTCAAGACACCTCAATTAAGACAGCACGGACAATACTGGGACGAAGACAACAAAGAACACATGACAGAATATCAACGATGACATAACAGGCAACATACTAGACGACACAACGATGAAGACACAAAAGAACACAGCAGTAGATTTCTAAAGACCGACTTTTCACGACATTTCGGAAACAAATGTCCCATTGCAAGAAACATTCAAATACATTAAATAGGCATAGATCAAATGTTGAGCATTATTATTTTACAAGTCTGGGTAACATCAGTACACGCATATATGATCGTTCCTTGATAATATATACGAACGTTACTTTTGCCGTATGGGAATCATTTTATGGTACCTGCTTTCTTCACACTCATATATATTGGTGCGGTAAGTTTACAATTTTTTTTACAGTGTGCATACTATAGCGTTCAAGGCCATGGTAGTCCATTTCTACAACTTTTGCGACAGTAATATTTTTAGTCTAAACGAGAACATATGTCTTGAATTGTCTTGAAAATTTATTGAAAATGTTATTTTATTGCGTTAACTAACTTCTTCAAGATAAAAATCACTATGGTTTTAACTAATTAACGAACGAAATTCTCTTTAGTAAAATATTCGCCCGAAAACATAATTTTTCATTCAGAAAAGCTAAGACAATAGAATAAAACCTATTTTCAACAAACCTGGGAGAAAGTTTTTATACTATCTGTTCTTACTTTGACTATAATAACAATAATAATAATAAAAAAAATAATAATAATGAAACATTGTTATTATCATCATGATCATCCACAATGGAAATATGACTAGTGATCTAACCTTTCAGTAGTTCAGTAGCAGTATAGAAGTAAACTAGAGACTCATAATTAAGTAATTTTTTATAAAAGATAACAAAAATGATAATTTTTGTTATCTTTTACTAACAAAGACACAAATATGAGTTCCTAGTTCAGTTCTTATACGTCTATTGGAAGGTAGGATTATAAACAGCTATGTTCACATTGTGGTACTTGGAATTTTCGGTCATGAAACAAAAATAGACAAATAACACCAATAAATGAACACGTAGGGGAGAGACTGACTTTTGGGGCGGTTACATTAAGAGTGCGTGGTACATAATTCAACGCTAAAAACATAAATCAATAACTGTAGGTTTCTTGAAGCCAATTTGCGTAAATTAAACAATGGCAATCCTGGACAATAGTTTTAGCCAACGTTTTAAACAAAAATGGTTCCAGTGTTACGAACTTCTTAGGCACAATCTCTGACGCCGGAACCTCGTGCATTTAACTGCGGCGCAAGATATCACGCTTAACGAATTAGTAATTTTGGATAAATATTTACTCATAAAGTTGGCAAATACCATTATCTAATATTGTCATTAAGTATTTTATCCATATTGGCTTCGAAAAAAACGTAGAAACCGATTGATGTTTTCAACGTTTATTTATCTACTACGCACTCTTAAGTCACGACGTTATCATGGTTAGGGCTAAATTTCAGCTTGAGGCATTCAAGCAGTAAACCAAGCGGTGTTTTCAAGCGTCATAGGTCACGCACGAGAGACAGATTTACTTACAGGCTTTTGGTGGCTGCGCAGACCTGGTTTAAGACTGAGAATACCTACCTAACTTCAGCAGGTTACTTTAAAGCATTAGCTGAGATATTGAACAGAGCAGCGATTTCAGTGAATACTGTGAAACTTGAAGGTTTATTTGGAAAGGGTCTTAATGGTGTTTGTTTAATTCACCAGTTATATCTATAGTACATAAAATGTAGCACACCACTCATCGCTCAGCCACTTATTGACTCACTTATCATCGCATAGCCCAAACCGCTAGGGCTAGAAACATGACATTTTGAGAGTGACTTCCCATTACACAGTAGTCATACACTAAGAAGAAATAATTCGATATTTGAAAATTAAGGAGGTGAAATGTGTTTTCAGTGAATCATCGATAGCGC
>PNEQ01047312.1:14974-36472 GCA_003012365.1 Medauroidea extradentata
TTAGAAATTTATTTTAAATACAGAAATATTTTATAATGTGTTTGTATATGCTTCAAGCCGTAGACGGTGACGTGTAGTTTTGATGAGATTTTTTCCATTTCATTATATTTACTGGTTTTCAAGTTTTGTATGAAGTAAAAATATGCAAATTTTGACTTTGAAGTGACATTACGGGAAAACTAGATGAGCTAATTTTTTTTCCCTTAGATATTAATGTTCTCTGAAGTAATGTCTGCAAAACTAATACTATTTTATACAAATATAAAATTATGAATTTTTCCCCACTTGAACGCCCTTAACCTGCTGAGATATCGCGATGATTTTGGAATAGAAATGAATCGTACGTAAATACCTACAAACTATTTTATGATATTTCAAAATTCGCCAGTTAATAGGGTGGATTCATGTAAAATGTTCCAGTAATTCCGAAAAGCTGGTATGCCCACGGAGAAATAATTTAAAAGTTATTACATATTGTCATTCTATTAATATGTATACCTCTATGGTAACATGCCTGCATACACCCATTTAATTTCTTAAGAATTCTGGTGCCCTGTCGTGGCGCAATTGTTTGGAACACTGGTAGAATGTTTTGGGTTCGAACCCCGTGTAAGGCAAGGCGAGAGAGGAACTGCTGTGATATACGCATATGTTATTGGATGCTGGCAGAAGAGTTAATTTTCAATTTGAAGAATTTAATTTAAGGGAGATTCCCTTTGCAGTGTATGCAAGTGAAAAAGGTGTATTTTCCCGATATCCTTGATATCTCACAAAACTAGTGTGGTATCGTTACGCTTTGGGGATGAAAAGTGGTAAAATGGGTTTTTCCATGTCCTCGGTTTCTCAGTAACACGATAAGCTATTTCTTACAGTTTTTCATTTTAAAAATTCCACGCGGGCAAAGCCGCGATCAGGCAGCTATTAATTTAATATATAAAAATGCCTACACCAGCAAAATTACTTTGTTAACGCTTAAAAATGTAATAATAACGTATTTTACTAACACTTATTAGAACTTACAAAGAAAACCAAATTTCATATTTATATTATCGTAGCCTGTATTTACAAATATTCGTAACTGTACAAATATTTTGGCAGAAAAAATGACATGTATATTTTTAAGCTTTATCGCAGCACTGAAGTACTGCTCATACATAAAATGATTCTATCAAAATAGTACTCTCAAAGAGTTTGATTTCTGTCAGTAGGTTTTTATCCAAAGAAAATCTCCGAAGGCCGTTTGCTCAACGTTCTTATTCGTACTACAATCCTTTTTATGGCCCAGGCGTGTAACAGTTTTGGCGTTCGTGAGCAATTCAATATAAACCAGAACACAGGTGCCTATAACCAACGAGCTACGCTCTTTTCACAGATGCTCCTTCAGCCTGGTTTGAAAAAAGAATCTAGCGCTCAAAACACTTTCACACGAAAGACAGTAACACCGAAACAGCAGCGATACCATCTGTTGCCGAACAAGTGATTTATCGAAAAGCTCACGTAACACGTCGAAGTATTTACCTACCACGTAAAATAAAGACGTCAAGAATTAAAGAACTTCACGACGCAACATTAATCTGTACGTAACGACCGGCCAACGTGGAAGATATGATGGGACAATTCGCTTGTTTTTTGTTAGGCGTACGCGAGCTCGTTACTTGTGATAATTATGTATTTATGTGTTCCTAATACTGGACTTAAAATATGCGTAAAGCTTTTTAAAGGCATATTTACTGTGGATACTACCAAATACATTGTAAGTTTAATCCCGGCACGTTAAGAGGAGTCGCTATAGCAAGACTTTTCTGTAAAAACTACACTGTAAAAATAACTTCTTAAATGGTAATGGAAGTATTTAATTAACCTGTACACAGCATGGAAAACATACCATACTTCAGCTTGTAAATACAGCAAATGTTGATTATTGTTATTTTACAAGTATGGTAACATCAATATCATTTGATTGCATCCAAAATATGTATATGATCTCTACCATTGATTCAGAAGAAACAATTTTACCATACCTACATTGTTAACACTAACACATCGGTATTGTAAGATTACAAATAATTTTTACAGTGTTTCTTTGCTCGTACTCCCGTATCTACGTAAATAATTGTTTTGGGAATACGGTCATTTTCCACAAAAGATAAAAAGCTAATATTTATAGACTTCACGTTGTACTTCAGTTCTGTAGTATGTCACTAAAGAGACGGAGAAAAAAGTGAACATTGCTAAAAATGGCATTTTTACTGCTTCGGCTTTTAGTACGAAGTACGAAAGTACATAATAGAACCTGTAATCAAATTCTTTGTCTTTTAACAAGAGTGCTACTGGACTACGACGAGCGAGATGAGGACCTGAAAGCATGCGAGCTGCAATGACGTTCAAGTGAAATAAAATCATAATTTTATATTTATATGAAATAGTGTCAGTTTTGTTGACTGTACTGACCGAGCGTAGTTTCCTCTTACGAAACAATTTCAGCTATCATAGTTTTCTCATAATGGTGCGTCAAAGTCGAAATTTGCATGTTCTGCTGCCGTGCAAGTAGTCAATATCGATTGACTAAGTAAGTGAAATAATTCACAGAGAACTAACATGCCATTGGCTATGTAATAAAACATTAAATAAATATACCGTAAATTATTTTTGAATTTAAAATTTTTTTTGCTGAATTTGCAAATTTTTTAAAATAATTTTCCGACATCGTCTTTATCACACACCATGCAAAGGCCTCTACATATGTGTGTACCAACACCAGCAGCAGATCAAACTGCACCACCTCTTGCTTCTCCAGCAAACAGTTGTTCATCCTCTACACAAGCCGACTCCGAAGTGATGCAACTATTCTAGTGATTAAAGTGTTGGCTACTATTGTCACCTATCCTCGAAATCACGATATGATTATTCGTATGTAATCTATATTTGTAATTAAACTTACCTCAATGTTATGACGAGTTTTTATTCAGGCGATATTGTATCCCTCACAGACTGCAGACTTGGTGCGATATCGTCCTTAATTTAGTTCTTGCAATGTGTCGAACGATCCAATTGACATCCTGAAGTAGCTAAAGAATTTTGGTTCATGTTCCGTCAGTTTTGGATATAAGGTTACAAACATTCCGTGAGTTAATTTATCCCGTAATATTGGGCGAAGCCAGCCCTGTCTTTGCCCTAGTTTCCACCGTGTATAGCGACGATACGGCAACCACAAACAAGCTACCTCCACGACTTCCATGGTGCTACTGCGCATTGAACGTGCTTGCGTGTACGGACACAACGTGCGATACAGTGCGGCGAATGCGACGTTAATCGCGTTCATGTGTGCGAGCCCTAAGCGCGAGGAGCTCCACGTCGTCTGTCTTCCTCTACAGGACTTCTCTAACAACAATCTGTATTATATCAGCGTTATATGCAATCCATGCTTAAAAGTGTATTTTTGAAGCGATTGTTATTATTTCCCATTTTCAACTAGTTTGTATATTTCAGTCATTTAAAATACGCATAGCAATGTTACCAACAAATACAATGTACAAATTTGACAATACTCACAAGCCCGTACCTAAGGTCATAATTAAAATGTTTATTTTCTATTCTCTGAAGTTACAACCTAGAAATTTTAATGAACCAGTTTGGAAAAATTAAACATTTCTACGGGGGATAATTACATGAGAATCATTATACGCATAAAAATTTTATAATTTAACGAATTTTAGTTGTCTATGTGATAAACGGTATACCAGCTGGTATTGGATACCGCAGATAATATTGTCTGGCAAGTTCATATAACGAAAATACGTTTTTGATCGCAACCGCCAGTTACAACACAAGATATAGAGACTTTTAAGTTTTGCGAATGAATACGATGATAAATTAACTGTAACTTAAACATTCAAAGGTCATCAAGTGATATATTCAAAACACACAAAATTCAACAAATTTGTGCTAGTGGATAAATAAGTCATATGCCAGAAAGAAAAAACGTAGATTTTTAGTTTACCGACAAAGAAGCTTTTACGTTTCTAACTACTCTTTATTCATCCATGCTCTACAATAATAACATACAACTTCATAAACGGAGTGAAACTATCTTTCGGTATTTGGTACTTCTTGGTGAAATCTGTCTGTACGTCTCTGAAATAATTTGAGAGCAACAACAAATAAAACTAGGAAAACATGTCTGAAAACGAGGACACAAGCGAACCAAAAGTACCGTACACAAGTTAAAAATAATTAAGTTCATTTATAAAATAATGACGATTTTTCCACCTACGAAAATGAGAAACTTTTTACTTCAGAGGAGGAAGAATATAAACTTTTATGTAAATATTTAAAAATAAATTGCATTCCGTATTGCATTAATTTGGTTCTCTCTTCGGTCGATTATGAATTGACAGGCCAAGTTCGTCCAGTCTTCTCGATCTCATTGTCATTATCAACTTGACAGCTGAGCAGAGAAATTTCGGTCAGAGTTGAACAGAAAGGTCTTGAACGTAGGTTAGGACGTCGAGGTGAGTAAGAAGCCCTTGAATGTTTGGGAGCACCGGAGTGCTTCGCGAAAAACACACCAACCAATGGCAACGTGCGCCACGTTTCCCGCTTGCACAAATCGAGAATGAACCTACAAGAAATAGAACCCGGATTGCCGTGGATTTTATTGGGTTACTCCCATTTTCATCTCACTTGCACTCCTCCGTTGTTCCATACTAAATCATCCTTACTCGCAGTTACACTCTCACCAAATATAGTCTGTGTCATGTAAGTGTTCCGTATTTTGACAGTTCACTTCTGAGAAGTGTGTCTTACACAGGTTTGCGGAGACCGTGCTTTTCCAGGAAGCCAGGTAGGTTTAAAGCTCCAAACGATGGAACTGTCGGACACATTTCTCAGAAGAGAACTGTCAAAATACGGACAAGTTACATGAAACAGACAATATATAGACTCAATTTCATTAAACTCGGTTACACTGGGGGCAAAGCGTGTCTTCAACTACCCTCCTCTCAGTGGTAACATTTTCGATTCTCATTCGAGAGGAGTCAGGTTCAAATTCAATTAATTGACCTGGCTGTTCTGATTCTGGTTTCCCGAAATAGCAACAAGCGAACTATAGGATGGTTCTTCAATAAATGCCATGGCCGATCTATCTTCCAGTTCCTGTCCTTATGTACAGCTAGCTGTGTGTTAGCGCATCTAACGACCTCGTCGACGAGACGTAAGTCCCACTTGTCTTGACTACCATCATTGTAATCTTATAAATATCATTCAAGCTGAAAAGCTTGAACTTGACAACACACTGTTTATTATAAAGTAGTTACTATAAACATGATGGATTTATAAACTACACCTCAGTCGAGAGCACCAGCTGTGCACGGAAATGAGCGAAGATACGGTTTTAGCAAACATTTTAGCTGTAAAAATTAAACTAAAGAATCCACTACTGAAACAATTGTTTAATAAAGCTTACCAGTTCCTGAAACTTTTTAAACCTTTTTTTTTACAGTGAATACTTCATTCAGGTATTTTCTTGTATATTTTTTTAGTTATTCTTAAAAGCAGGGATTAAAATACTATCAAAGGGTGTTCAAGCAGCTAAATTTTAAAATATTTCTTCACATCACTAGCCGTACATAGACTATATAGATCATGTGAATCACACCAGTGCATTTAGGTGTCCATAGACGGCAATGCATGCCTACAGAAAAATCCATTCAGTGCAATGTAAACAAATCTTCGACTTCAGAATAGGCAGTGAATGTTTTGTTGAGTGCTTATCAGTAATAATAGTGAACATATTATTTCGGCTTCTTTGAGAGCATTTGTAAGTGAAGGATATCCATGAAACATCATTTTACTTTTTTATTTTTGCACGGGGAAAAAATAAGGTTTTATTTGATGGCATCATGTTCTTCCTCTATTAATAGGCCAGTATAACATTAAACTTACATATACGTGCATAATTGTATCTAATATACTATATTTCTATACTCTGTCCACTCTAAGGTTGCAGCAGAAATACAAATTGCTAGCGAAATTAATCAAAGGAATTTAATTATATCTTGATTCTTCACATTGTGATTGTGCTACAACACAGTTTCCTTGTATTTTTCAGTATTTCAAATGAAATCTATGCTGTACAAAGATTTTTATTGCCATTCACTTGAATGAATAAGCTGCAACCTTAGAATGGATAGAGTATAAGCGAATTACTCCTTCGGTATTTTAAAAGTCATCGCAAGGAAATTTGAAGAACACACGGGAAATTCAACAATAGATAATAACTGGAAGCCATAAGTACGATTATTATTTTTTTAAGAATTTCTTGAACTGAAATTTTTACAGTCTGAACTTTATTTAGCCTTCTGCATAAGGGCGCGGTCTACCGCAATTTTCATCATCATTATTTTATTTTGTATTTGTACCAGATATTTTTTTCTTGTTTTAGACACAAAATGTGACTAAAATTGACTCTTATGAAATTTTTTTATCTCTCATAGGTTTGGCGTAATAGCTTGTTAAAGTCATATTTTGCATGTTTCCGTTTTAACGACTACACTAAAACCACCTGATATATAAAACTGAAAAAAATCCACAGTGGATAAACACATTGCAGGCTACAATGATATGCTCATAAAATTAAATAATAAAAATTATTTGTGTTTTTAAAAAAATTATTGAACTTTTTAAATTTTTATTTTCAGTTTCAGCATTTTTTTTTAATTCAAATAATTTTTATTCTTTAATTTTATGAGCATGTCATTGTAGCCTGTAATGTCTGTATCCACTGTGATTTTTTTGAGTTTGGTATATCAGCTGGTTTTAGTGTAGTCGTTAAAACGGAAACATGCAAAATATGACTTTAACAAGCCATTACGCGAAAACTATGAGAGATAAAAAAATTTCATAAGAGCCAAATTTAGTCACATTTTGTGTCTTAAATAAGAAAAAAAAATATCTGGCACAAATAAAAACTGAAAAAATGGCGATGAAAATTGCGGTAGACCGCGCCCTAAATCGGGTCAGGCTCAGACATACTGTTTGGTTGAAAATCAAAATTTTAAATTAGATTAAAGTAATTTCAGAGGGTATTAATTATAACTTTGTGAAATACTCACTTAGTTAATAAAAAGTGGAATATCCTTCTTACTTTTAACACTCCAGGTATAGTTAATTTATATACATTTTTTTCGATAAGTTTAACGATATCTCTGTTATATTATTTTGAAATATTTTCCCATGTGTAAAGAACTTCATAAATGTAATTTATAGTTTAAAATAATTCTTGGAGTCCTCAGTTTGTAGACTAGTGACATAGTCGAATACGGGAGCGACCGAACAGCATAGCTAAACACAAAAAGTGAATCACGTATTGAACACGAGGACATATTTACCACGGCAATACCTGTTCGTGCTTCACCAGTTGCTTCGGCGGTGGAAATAAAATTCTCGTTTAGTTTTCTAAACCCTCCATGCGTGTTCTTCATGATGTATCGATGGGAGGGACTGTAAATTTTACTTTTATGTCAGACTTTAATTCCCCATTCAATGCGCTGGGGAATTTTATAGCTTACGTGACTCGAATTTCTCAGCGCAATTTTTAAACCATCTGCACGTGTTTTGTTATGGTTGCGTTTAGGTAATTTCACTTGCATTTAAATGCGGGTTCGTTATTCGAATCGTGATAACAAAGCAGTACAGCAGTAAAAAATGTAACTAGCTTTCCATAAATAATTTAATTACATTGATTATAAGTGAGTGTGTTCTCATATTGTACTAACATAAGACTACCCGAACACAATTTCTACCAAAGTGAACAAATAAATTATTGAGTTTAAATAATGAACTATTAACAATTAGATTTCTTAGTAAGAGAAGTGCCATAGTCCGAAATTATATAAAAATTAAGATTTAGTTGGGACGCATATAAGTTTTGTTTAACTATGTGATTTGTTAGTATGAGAGTTGTAGAACGAGAGATAAGAAAATAGGTCGCTGAAAAATTATTTTTACTCACAGTAATATATTTCCAATTTTATTAAAATTTTTTAGAACCTTTATACTGTTGACTAAGATTTTGTAATATTAGGCAATTTATCCTTGAAATCATTTTTTGCTCTTTATTTTTAGTCGTTGCAAATTGTTTAATTTTTAGTATATACATCGTAAATTTGCTAGGTATGAAATTGCTTCCATGCCCAAAAATCCCCCATTATTTCACTGATAAAAATGTCCGTGAATTTGCGGATAATTTTACGGAAATGTCTGTTTAATTGATGGTAACACTATTTTGTAACACGGTTTTATATAATTTTGTTTAATTAATTAAACGTACGTAAAACTACGAGAAGAAACTAAAAAATAACCGTACGCATTATTGTACCTGCTTCCTAAAGAAGCGTCATAAATATACAAGTTTCCATAAGTGGAGCTAGTTACCTTCCGTAAATTAACGGACACTTCTGGAGAATTTTTTTACCAGTATTTCTCCGTAAAACAACGAAAATTATCTTTACAGTGCCACCTTATGATTGCAAGTGTTTTTAGCAACGGTTGTTTAGTACTGCTTGCGTGGAAGAAATTGAAAATTTACGGGTTAGAGAGCATGTAAATATTACAGATATATTTTAATAACATCACCGGTAAGTCTGCAACTCTGTATAAATGCAATTGTAGCATTAAAGACATGTAAGTATGTCTCAGTTCCGTGTGATGAAACAGTTTTACGGAAAAATTCTGTTTGATTAGGACATATGTTTCCGTGAATTCAAGGAAGTATCCGGAGATTTTTATTTTACCGGAAAGTCCGTAAATCTACGGAGAAAAAATTTTAAAGTGAATTATTAACATGCGTAAATAATTGTCAGTGAATGGCAAATAATTACAGATTCTCAAACCATAAACGATATACGAGTTTTATGATGCGAAAGTTTTGCTGTTCATTATCATTGTAAGGTTTCAATGAAATGTATGTAAATATTCTGATAGTAATTATCTATAAAAAGAAGTTACTAGCATAACTAATAAGCCCACTTTCCTCAACGTGGGTGAAAATAAATCCTTAAAGTTAAAATCATTTACCTACAGTACCAATCAAAAACATAGGGCCACACATACATATAAGGTACAACCAACCTGGATTCATAATATTGGTTGGAACGACTGTGTGATTTTTTCCCTGAATGTAATCACCATAAACTTCATTTTTGTTCAAATAAACGTTTTTGTATATTTATTTGTTTACAAGCTACGAATTTATGAATATATTGCAAAACTAAAAAATCACTACATTTTGCAGTAAACAAAAGCTAATAAAACAAAAACTACTTCAGGTATCTTAATGTCTTTTGTTTGTGAAGTAGAATGTTCATGAACGTAAAATACTATTAAGCAATCACAGTAAATAAAAATTAATACATCCTCGTTTTCAGCCACAGAGAGGATTTGGAAATACAGAGAAAACTGTATAAATATTCCACTTATTCCGTGCGTATATTTTTGTGTTATTGACTGAGCCGCCGTGTGTTTGCCGCTTAGGCTTCTTACTGGATGTGTTTGGCAAGAAGTAATGGTAGCTGTAACATTTATACCACGTGTCTAAAACGTGATTTCAGCCAGATGTGAAAAGTGTGTTGTTGAGTGTTTTTCCGTGTGTTTATTATTCACAAAAAGGCAAAAAAAAAAAAAGTTCCAAATATTTTTTTTCTGCTGTGAATCTTGCATAGTATTTTACGTTCATAAACTATATGCTACACAAACAAAATACATTAAGATACCTGAAGTAGTTTTTGTTTTATCAGCTTTAGTATACCGCAAATAGTAGTGATTTTTTTAGTTTTGCAATATATTAATACATTCATAGCTTGTAAACAAATAAATATATAAAAACGTTTATTTGGACAAAAATGAAGCTTATGGCGATTACATTAAGGGAAAAATTAACAAAGTCGCTCCAACCAATATTATGAATCCGGGTCGGGTGTACCTTATATGTATGGGTGGCCCTATGTTTTTGGTTGGTGCTGTACGTACATCTAGACATATGAAATAATAAATTAATTTAATCTCGTGCTATAATCTAATGTTCTGGATCTCCAACAGTAAGATTAGTTCAATAAAAGTTGAATAATAAAGTTTATAAGTATTGAATTTGTTTTTTATCGGTCCTATGTACTAAAAGTTACATACGTACACATTTCGTTGAATATTCAAAATCGAGGGATGTACATTACTAAACACAACATGAACCAACAATTTCAAATTCACGCCACCTTACTTCGTACTAAATGTGTGCCAAGTCCGAAGGCATTTTGGAAAAAGGTCCTCAGATGTTTAATGTGATAAAAAAATGAGTCTAAAGTGCAAACATCAAAAAGAGAAGTAATAATTATTGAACAAATAAATGGTTAAAACTGAAGTCGCTGCGTTCGGTAATACGTGCGAACCGAGTAAGATGAAATTCTTATTAGTGATTCATTTATATATTTGATAAAAAGGTTTAAGTCCATCATCGTGTAAATACGAACATGGCGTGAACAAAATGCATTAGAGTAACTTTTACTGACATGATACTAAATGAGTACCGAGTTTGGCGAAATTATGAAAAGTCTTTCTTCTGACACCTAGTGTAATCAAACATGTTCAAATAGCTGTCATTTTGACATAATGAACACGGCATTAACAAAAGTTATTAATCGTACTAAGTGTTATGCATGCCTTGGGATTTATAACATTCTGAAAATTTATCCTTTAGATATCTCTTGTGATCAAAAATGTTCAAATAGTCGCCATTTTAAAAGGAACACGTAATGAACGAAAGACATAAACGTCGTGTCACTTTACTATGATATAGAGCTATGTGTAGCGAGTTTGATGATATTCTTACAAACGATTATACAGATTTCTCATCAATCAAATATGTTTTCAAATTATCAGCATTTCACTGGCACGAACACGGTATATACTATATACGTAAATGCTGTATATATAAATGTTAAGTTTGATAAAATTCTAAGAATAGTTTCTTAGATATCTCGCGTGGAGAAAATACCTTTAAAAAGCATCGTTTAGAAGTAATATATGTGTACCTGTTGTAATGAAATTCTGAAAAAATTGTTTTCCAGATAGGCCTATTTCGTGTGTTCGAGAAAATGTCCGAACACCCACCGTGTCGAAAATATGAGCACGCGATGAGCAAAATTCAAGAAAGTTGAGTCCGTTTACTGTGTACCAAGTTAGATGCAATTCGAATAAATATTTCCTCAGCATGAAATATTAAGCTAAAAATATAAAAATGGCCGTCAATTTGAAACTATGAATACAACACAAACAAAGTCCAAAATGTGAAGTCAGCTTGTTAATTTGTAAGAGTATCAAGTTTGATGAAATATATTAAAACTGGCTATTTCCTCAGATATGTCATTTTAACGTAAAATATACAAAAAACCCGCCATTTTTAAGATATATACTTAGTATTTACTAAATACGTAAAACTCTAGTCACCTTACTACGTACAGTACTTTAGATAGGCCTATGTGTTCCGATGAACGAGATATACGAGTGTTAAAGGAGTCGCGATTGGTGCAGTGGCTAGAGCATTCGGCTCCCACCGGGGAGATCCGGGTTTGATTCGCAGCGAAGACAGTCCCCGAATTTTCGCATGTGGGAATTGTGCCGGACGATGCCGCTGGTCGACAGGTTTCTCGGGGGATCTCCCGATTTCCCCGCCCTTTTATTCCTGCGCTGTTCTATACTCACCTCATGTCAACCCTCACAAACGATAAAGACCTATAGATGTTAAATGCTGACCAAAATCACTTCACTTCACGAAAGTCAACTCACTAAGTAGTAGGGCCTAAATACCAAGTTTAATGGATTTTGGGAAAATGTTTCCTGAGATGTGATATTATGCTAAATATAAAAAATGGTTAACCATTTTGAAAATATAAATATAGTATTAACAAAGTCCACAAGAATCGAGTCAGCTTAGGCCGACATAGTAGAACAAATTTTTTTACTTTTACGAAAAATTGTTTAGAAACTAGTTAAAAAAAATAATAATTAGAAACTATTTAAAAAAAATTTTTTTGTAAGTTTACAAAAATATTGTGAACTCGACAAGTGATACTTGGAATTATACAAACATTTATGTATACATACAAACATTTGGTATACTCACAAATAATTTGTGTGTGTTTACAAATAAATTATTGTACATTTTACAACAGTTTAAAGTGACAAAATTTTTGGCAAACAGTTTCCGAGATTTTTTTTTTTTTTGTTTTGTTTTTGTGAAAGTACGAAAAATTTTGTAAAATGTGACAGGCCTTCGAATGTTATTTTGTTTCAAATTGAACAATCTGCTCTTAAATATATATTCTTATAATTACCTCAGGTATTTGGAAAGTTTAGACAACTTTAATGACCTGCGACATGCTTGTTGTAGTGCCTAGACTGGTAAATTTCCTGACATGAATTTTCAAGATTTTTCTTGTAAAAGTACAAATTTTTTTACTGCGTAGTAAGAAGTAGGCTGTATGTGTACCAAGTTTGATGAAATTCCGAAAAGTATTTCCTTCTGATGAGTTACCTTATACAAAAAAATATTAAAATAGCAGACATTTTGAAACTATAAGCAAGGCATAAACTAAATACATAAAAGTCAACTCCCGTAGCTAGGTACTTTATGTGTACCAAGTTTGAAGAAATTCTAAAATAGGGTCCACGGTTCTTTAGGTATATAGTGAGATCGAAAAACTTTAAAATACCCGTTATTTGAAAAATATGAACACGGCATAAACAAAATACTCAAAAGTTAAGTCAAGGAAGTAATAAATGTATACCTAGTTTGGCGTAATTCGGTCCAAAGGTTCAAAAGTTATACAATACGCGCGCGCACACACACACACACACACACACACACACAACCAGTCAGAAAGGTGATCTCATAAGCCTACTTATTCCTTTGGAGAGTATGGCTAAAAACAGCGACAACCGACTGATTATCAATATTTAGGCCAATAGCAGTTTTTACGTTTGCGAATTACTTGTCAAATATCCAACTATTCAGTGAGTTGTCTTAGATTTCATTTGTGAAGATTTTATTTTTGTCATAATCGCCTGTGAGCCTACATTGATCTCATGAGGTTACTTGGGAAGTAGTATTTACATTTCTTGTGACGCTTTTGGGATCTGTCTTCAACTTGAAAGTGTACTCCCGCGACCACTTAAATACATTAAGTAATTATTTGTTTATTTTGTGAATTGTTTTATGCCACAAGACGACTTATGCTATAATGAACTCTCTCAAAGAAGATGTCGTTATCACCATTTATACATACTCCATGGATTAAGTGTCCAGAAGCCTTAACCAACTCCATTGGTTGACTTCTGTTCTGCGAGAGGACAATGGGAACATCAATACAATTGTAAAGAAATTTTGGAAATAAAGCGGCATGTAACAGACGGAAAGAAAAAAACTCTAACATCCAAAGTAAATTACGTCAGACATAATAGGTACGTGTCGTGTGACAAGAATCAGTGATAGTCCCTGCCTTGCTAAGGGATGAGAGACAATATTTGTGCGTCTGCTGCTGAAGGTCGCATGTTGAGCGCAGGTTACGCCCAACTCACAAGCAGACCCACTTTCAGAGGCTGCCTCGGCCCCATACATAAATCAATGTTGCATCATTGCGTGCATTCAGGGAATCTATAACGCCTTTTTTCCCCCGCGTCTCCCCATACGATATATGCTCTCGTTGAGTATAAAAGTTTTGTGGAATAGTATTGTCTTATAACAATATATCGTACGAAACGTTTGCTTTTCTTCCTCTCTCCTTTCTTCTCCACCGTTTCACCCCGCATACTTATCTCCTCTTTGCGAATGTCTCGAACTATAAATTTTTTTCCAAGTTTATGACATTGGATGCCATATTTAGGGAGTGTTTCAGAAAGAAAAGAAGAAACAATGCTTCATCTAGCTGCAGAGAACGCCACATTATGACTTCGCGAGGATGATAAACTGTAAGAAGCACTAAACGGAGAATAAACCATGACAGTTTTCGCATTTCCTTATGTGATGAAAGGTTGGACACACGTACGAGAGGTTGCTTTATTATAGGGTATTTCTAAGGAAAGAAGCCACAGACCAAGGGTCTCTTGCTGCTCCTGACGTAGTTACGCCCATAGAAAGGAGAAGTTCTTGTCCAGCACAATTACATTTCTAACGTGTAAACATTTAACGCAACAATCAATATTATTTATATCTAACAAGTATAACATGCAGTCTGATCATATTATGTTATTAACCTTATTGATACTACACTGCCTGAAATCACGCGATGCTTACCATTCGATATCCCATGTTACTGAGTGTCTTACACGAATAATTTTGGTATTACTGTATTATCCTTTCTCAGCACCATTATAGTAGGTTAGTCTATTGTTATAGCATATTCCACAAACGAGCACACTTTAATGACAGTTGGTAAATAACAGTCTAGACAATGTCACACATATAATGTATTAATGAAACAATGTGTGAGCTTATATATATATATATATATATATATATATATATATATATATATATATATATATAAGCTGATATACTGTTTCACTGAAACATAGAATGTGTGATAGAGTATAGAATGACATTTACCGACTGTGATAAAAAAGCGCTCGTTTGTGATCTGAGTGGAGTTACTTATCCAGTACATTAACTAGTAGTTGCGCTTATAGAAAATGGGTTTTAAAATGCAAATATGGATTAATATTGTGACAACAAAATAAATGTAAATACCGTAAAGTATAAATTCTATTCCAGAATTAAAGTTTACAGAAATTCGTAATGTCTTGTAGTGACTACATAGCCTGTACCAACATTTTGCCCTTTAGTAAATTTTGAATTTTTCGTATTGAGTTTTCAAGTACTGAAATTTCATCATATAGAGACCATTTCGAGTTTGTGATTATTTTTATATCGAATAGTATACGATGCTTAGCCATATTGTTACAAAGTTTAGCCGGGGAAGGGGAAGATAAATAAGCCAGAGATGAAACGTAACAAGAGTTTATTAGAGTAGAGAACAAGGAATAACAGCAATACAAAAATAGAGGCGAGTGGAAGGGTTAGGGTAAGGCGAGACAGGAGATAGGTAAAGGATCGCTCTCCTTCCCTAAACCAACAGGAACTCACCGCTCGTGCCGCCGTTGGAGCTAGTTCTCTAGCCAGAGGTCGCACCCAGACTCGAACCCAGAGTCCCGAGGTGCGGTCGCCGCCCGAGCAGAAGACTATCTCGTCGACTCTCTTCTCCAACTCCAACTCCTCCGGATAGCTAGCTCGATCTATATACCATTCTTCGCACCCCCACCAGGCCATCAAAGTCCTCCCCTCTGATTGGCTCCCAGCTATGCCCAGAGGCGGAGCAATCCCTGATGAATCCAGGAGTTTGTAAGGTGTTGGGTAAGTGTTAAGACTCACTTAACTCCTCGAGTCATCGGATTCCTGGGATACCACTGTTGCCACAATCCGCCACTTTTTGGTGACTTGTTGATTACCCAGCACCCATTTATTGCCGTCCTGCGACGCCACCGACGCCGCGGGGTTGTGCAATCGTCTTCCTACTCTTCCGCGACGCCACCGACGCCGAAGGATTGCGACACCGTAACATCATGCGAATAAATATTTCATATTTCATTCATGAAGCGTTTTATCAAGTCAGCAATATCTAGAGGCCAGGATCTTATCGCGAAAAGAATTCTGCAACAGTTTGTTCCAGTGCCTTGCGCACGCACATGCAGTTATGCTGCATGGTTATTGGCAGCATGTCTTTACGAAGTGACGTCTCTCATTTGACTGTGCCAATCACAGTGAGGTTACTACAGCACCACAGTCTATTATTTGCAGGTAGAACCCAAAGACACGTGATAGTTATTACATCCAATCACTGACTATGAAGCAGAACTGCAGATGTGAACGTAAGGTACTGAAACAAACTGAGGCAAAACTCTAGATAAAATAGTGAAGAAAATACAGTTTGCAGTAAGAATTACCTTAAGAGTGCGTGGTAGATAAATAAATGCTGAAAACGTCAGTTGATTTCTACGCTTTTTTCGAAGCCAATATGGATAAAATACACAATGACAATCCTAGATAATGGTATTTGACAACTTTATGAGTAAATATTTATACAAAATTACTAATTCGTTACGCGTGTTCTCTTGCGCCGCAGTTAAATGCACGAGGTTCCGGCGTCAGAGATTGTGCCTCAGAAATTCGTAACACTGGAAACAATTGTGTTTAAAACGTTGGCTAAAACTATTGTCCAGGATTGCTATTGTTTAGTTTTCGCAAATTGGCTTCAAGAAACTTACAGTTATAGATTAATGCTTTTAGCGTTGAATTATGTACCACGCACTCTTAAACTAAGGTTACTTTGTGACAGCATTCAGCAGGGGTGAAGTTGTGCCTCTCAAAATATGTTATTTTGAATACGGGCGAACTTCGCCTCCTATTGGCTACCCGAGGTTGTTGATACCAGCCACGTGTGTGTTTGGCTCCTGCAGGTTAGGACAGGTTTCTCATTGGCCTGGCTGCCAGTTAGCAGGGCAGCTGCATTACGCTCAATAGCGGTACGTGTTTTTTTTCGCCATGCTGCAGGCCAACGAAGCCATTTTGCTGGCGTGTGAGACTAAGTTCCCCGCCCTACCGTCTATTTCACTTCTGTATTGCTAAATGTTCTGTGACTGCAAGCAGTATCACTGCTGGGCGTGGCAATGCAGTATTTACCTGCCCTCCCGCCGGTTGATTACTTCGTGCGGCATGCTGTCTCTGCCTTTCACTGCTGTAGGCGACGTCAGATTCGTTCCTGGGCCTGCCCAACTATATTATGAACAGAAAAATTAATTTATTTGAAAACTTACTAAACTCTCTCGTTTCTCTCATCCTGAAGATAACAGCAAGATTATGACTTGAAATACCAGATATAACTTGACCATGGAAATTCACAGTATAATCTGGTGCATTAAAAAGATATTTCATCTATAAATAACAGAGTTTTACCCTTGAAAGGTTACTCCCCGCTATTCACTCCAGTATTGTGGGTTACTTCGTCCTGTTTACACAGGGCTTTACAAGACTCGCCCAACAATTCTTATCTCTTCATCACCTTTCCTTAAACAGCTTTGTAGCTATAAACCCTTTTGCATATAGAATACATTGCCAAAAAATTTTTCAACAATAGTTTTAATTTATTTCCACATTGAATGCTTCCGGCAATTAAAAATAGTAGTGCACATTTATCGTTTGTACATAAAATCTTAATATGCCAGTTCTATAACAACAGAACTTTTCTCAAAATTTTCTCGATTATAAAATTTCGTCATCGCGTACTAAAACGGTACAAAGGTTAAGGATGGTGTTAAAGAATAAGACGTCTGCGAAGAGTATTATTTTATATTGCCGCAGTAAACTATACGGGTAGCAGAAATGCGTAACAGCTTATATTTCCAGTTTCCTGAAGGCTTTTTGATGTTCTGACTTATTTTAAAAGAAAGTTGTTTCATTATTGTTACAATTATTATAGATTTTTGTAATACTATTAGTAATTAAATTGAATCAATTATTAAGGGAACAAGTTCATCTGCCTTGTTTCGAAAAATATAATAATAACAGTCCAGTATCTGCGTTTATAGTTGTAGCACAAGCACACACGCATACACATACACACACAACACACACATACACACACAACACACACATACACACACACAACACACACATACACACACACAACACACACACACAACACACACACACACACACACACACATATATATATATATATATATATATATATATATATATATGTAATATAATGAAGTGTTATTTTTACAGTATAGGCAGACGAACTTGATCCCGTAAATATTGATTCAATTATTTATATACATAAATATACAGTATATAAATGACAGCAAGATAAATAAATGCGTTTCACTACCAGAACACACAGGCTGGTCACTGCATCAGTTGCTGTATTGAATTTGAACTTCGGGCATGTTAAAATTTGGACAGAAATGCATTATTCCAGCCAAATAACGTTTGATAGTGTCAAACCCACATTACACAGAGGTGAAACTTATTTTTTTAGTACTCAGCCCGGAGGCTGGTTGGACCTCAATGAGAAGACCTGAGGCGCGACTAGGCAAGGATGTAACTGCGGTGGTTCGTCATTGCCTTCAGCAGGATGGTGATGAGGGGACAACACAATACTCGGTGAAGCTGCTTTAAATTGTTCTCCCCGGCCGAGAATCGAACCCTAGATCCTTAGTCCACAGGCAGGAATGCCAACCACTGAACCAAACAGTCAGACATATAAAATTAATAAGTTTTGTTGATTTGAAACCGTCTTGTTTTCATTGCTGCTGTTCATAACATCATCTTACGTGTAATAGGCCTATGTAAATTACATTCCAGCTAACGCTTCACTTTGTGTTTTGAAATAAATAGCGAATTTTAAAGCAGTGAATTATACCTAGTTGTAAGTTGGCTCTAACTGCATAAAGTACGTATTAGTGATACGTTTATTTCTGCAACTGTTATTATATTTTTCTTTCAGCGATATTTCTTTCTTGATTACTAATGAAGAAAGTCAAGGGTGCTCAATTAACGTCCCACATAAGGAATAATTCTTCATTTAAACAATTAATATCTTAAGCACAATTTGATATACCTATTAAATTAGTGGTCACAGATCATCTGTGTGTTATTGACAAGGTTACATGTATAATTTTTGGGGACATTCAACGCGTTACCTTACGAAGTAAAGTTCGTTACACATTAAAATGTAATCGAGTCTCAAAACACTACCAAATTTTAGAATTTACAATAATGGTTACGTACTAGCGTGTTGTCTAAATGTGTAGAAAAAATTAAATTTACTAACATAAATTTTTATCACAGCGAAATAATGACCGATGTGCAACATAACTTAAAAAGCTTAGGCCTACAGGATACTTTCTCTTAATAGCTACAAGAGAACATATTCATAAAATCATGCTTATAAAATTATTTATAAGTTATATTAGATTAATCAAATTAGTTTAGTTCAGAAAGTATATGAATTATTAAATAAATTTTGTAATAGTAGCTTATAACAAAAGTTTTTAATCTCACACTAGCCTACAAAATTAAATATAGTGGTCGTGAAGACAAAAACATACAAGACTAGGCAGAATTCGAAAGTATTTCAGGATTCCTTACAGAAAATGGGCCTACGCGAGCTGAAAAGAAATATTATTCAAAACGTAGGCAAATAATCGCAAAAGAGGTTAAATCGCTCTGAAGTCAGACTGTTTAAATTTTTCATTTCAAAACTTACAAAAAGAAAAGCTGAAATACTGTCACTGACATTGTGATTACTGTTTGTTATGTCATGTGGTGAAGCTAAACAATGGTAATACTTTAATTTTCGGTGTTTGATAATATTGCAGAATAAACTAATAAATAAAACGCATTTATACATAGGGCCTATTAGTGTTTAATATCTTGTCAATATTCTGGGTCTTTTAAAGGGTTGAGCGAAGTTTTTTAAAGATCTTAAAGTAGCATTTTTCACCCTCCTAGGCTACTCTTCAATTCTTTCGTCGTGCTTGTGTCAACAATTATGTTTCTATCCGTTTTAATAGCGACAAAAATATTTGATAAGTAACCCGATTTAAATAATATTTCTTAATCTTATAACCATTAAAACATGCTTTCTTAACAAATTGAAGTTTTACTTAAAATAACAGTAGGCCTATATACTACAAGTCAGAACAATAATTGAAACCCGATTTATATTTTGCTTATAATACAAGCTTATAAAATTACAATTTACTCGAGTAACTAGTTTTATGAGTATCTAGCTTATGAAACAAAAATAACATATCCTTATATTAAAAGTGAGAAGCTTCGTCGTCAAGCTTTTTTTTTCTTGATCTACATGGTAACAGGTGTCGTTAGCCAGGCTGTGTATGCAAAACACGATAAATACTTTTCTTATGTGAAACATGTTTTGCACTGGGAGTACACGCGGAAGTCACGCTAATGAGAATTTTGCTTATAGTTCACTGTAAAAAAAATTTTGGTAAATTTACTCTACATGTAATGGAAGCTTATTACCTCTACAAGTGAGGGAAAATTACTCAACACGTGTCAAGGAAAGTTACTCAACTGGTAATGTAATTTTTCATTACGTATTGGCGCAAGCCCTCTAGGACAATTTGACATAACGCGCGAGCGAAACTTCCGAGTGGTTTGTGTGGCGAACATACTACCTTGCAAAAATTTCCACACATGTTCGGAAATCAGACTTTCCTCTCAAGGTTGGGGAATATTACCATACATGTGACGAGTAATATTACTCACTTTTTTTACAGTGTTGAATGTGATAGCACAAATACTTAAATCGGATCGATGTTGATCAATTCCATATCAAATACTGAAGCTCTTATTTTATGGCCCAGAAGTTATGCTGCTGCAACGCAATTTCTGGTCACATTTGATTCTAATTTCGCTCATAGTGCCTCACACTCAGGGCAATAATTTGATTTAAGTATGTTTATACACGTGTTATAAATTTTTTGTAATAATATTTCCAGTAATAACTGTACTTCAGTATTGTAGCCAGATCTGTGTTTTGTTTTTAAAGTAAATATCTGTACGCATTACTGAATCTGATGATGATAACTCGATGAAGAACACCTCCCTTTTGTCTATAGTCGGTCACGATATTTGGAAATGATACGATATGTTGACCAAACGTTTACTATTTTTTAATACTTGTACAGTCTACACACGTCGTAAGAAAATTTAACTCCCAAACTTGTGGGGCCGATTTCTCTCGAAATATTATGAATAAAATATATGGTCACTCTAGCCGAAGTAAATGTTAAGGGATGTAATAATCTTTTAATTGAGTTTAAGTACAGTAGTTCGGCAAAAAAAAAAAAACGGGAACGATTTGGAGTTACGATACGGTTGTGCGTGTGAGTTAGAGATTTTGGTCAGCGCTCAACATCGAGGTCTTTGGCGGTGGTGAGGGGTGACATGGAGTGAGTGTGAAGCAGCATCGGAATGAAATGGCGAGGGAAACGGGAGATCCTCGAGAAAACCCACCGACAAACGGCGTCGTTAGGCACGATTCCCGTATGCGAAAATCTGGGGACCGGCCCTGCTGGGAATCGAGCCTGGGTCGCCTTGTTCGGAAGCGAATGGTCTGACCATTCTGCCACCGCGCCCCCGACCATATTGGGGGGAGTTCACGCCGAATTTGAATGGTTTTAATAATGTTTATATTACTACGAGATATGGTTTGTTATATATATATATATATATATATATATATATATATATATATATATATATATATATATATTGTGACTACTTTTTACAGTGATGAACATTTTCTAGCTTTCACAGTTTTCCTACAGTGGCACGTTAAAGACAAAATTTGCATAAAACGG
>PNEQ01047312.1:36572-61723 GCA_003012365.1 Medauroidea extradentata
TATATATATATATATATATATATATATATATATATATATATATATATATATATAATGATGTAGCCCGTGACACTGTTATTCAGTGTGAATTATTTTATTTCTTTAAGTCCTTTGGTTTTCCTTTTTTGTATTAAACCGTTTTACGCAAATTTGAGCTTTGACCTGCCATTATACAAAAGGTATCAAAGCTAGAATATTTTCATTACTGTAAAATATAGTCTCAATATATATCTATAAAACAAACCATATCTCGTACAAATATAAAAATTTTCAAAACTATTAAAATTTTTCAGGGATTCCCCCCCCCCTTAAGTTATATTGAGATCTTCATCCTGTAAGTATTCACTTTCCAAACAAGCCTACAACCCCTTCATTATATTATAATGGGAACGCCTATTATAAATTACATTAATCTTATTCGTAATGTTTTTATTTTATTTTCAATCAGTACGCACTAATTAAGAAAAAATGCTCTCTAAATGCAACTGCCTAAAATGCACACTACAAGGAAAAACACATCCATGCGACAATAATGCAATGCCTTATATGTAAGCAAAGAGCGCTACAAAAAATTGGACACTATCGAAGCTCTGATTCTTTTAATTTTTTCAAAACATTTGTGTATTTACTTAATTTGTAAATTACAGCATAAAAGTTAAAGACCTGGAAATTACGCGGGTTCAATAACAAGCCGGCTGGACTTTTTAGTCACTCTGTCATCAGCTATTTATTCATTGACTGCTGCTCCGGTGAGTGGTCAGTATAACGTCATACAAGACAAAGTGTGAGTGAGCAGGGAGTCATTAAGTAGGCTTTCCATTGGTCCATCATAGTTAAGGACTAATACAATAAATGGTAGTCCAACTGCGAGAGTAACTATCGCGTACAATAGTTCGAAATATGACTTGGTCTCAAATGAATACGCGAAATTTCTTAGTCTCTAATCTTAAAATATAAAATGAAGTGTCTTGACACACTCATTTACTCACTCACTCACTCACTCACTTATCAACGCAGAGCCCAAACCGCTGGACCTAGAACCATGAAATGTTGAGGAAAGCTTCCCCTTTACCCGTAGGCACCTACTAAGAATGTATTATTCGAAATTCGATAATTAAGGGGGTGAAATGGTGAAATTTATTTCCGAAGAAACGTTGATAGAGCTCGAACCCGACGGTCAATCATCGTGATTTTTACTTTAATAGGACACTCATAAAAAATGTATATTAGCCAATTATAGGATTTTTCAAAATCCAACAATTAAGGGAATGAAAAGACCTTAAATATGTTTCGATTAACTATCGATATCTGTCGAATACTTCGGGATAAAAAGTTGGTATTCATTTCAAAATATTGCTTACGTAAATACCCAAAAAGTGATTTTAGGGTTTTTTGAAATTCGAACCGTAAGCTGTAAAAAGGGGCAAAATGCGTTTTTTATGAATCGTCTATATCTGTGAAACACAATTTGACTATCGTGGTGATTTTTACTTAAATTGGTTACGTATACAAATGTCTATGACAGGACTCCAAGATGTTTCGAAATTCTTTAACTAAGGGATGTAAAAATACGTGAAATGTGTTTTAGATTATCACTCCATACATATCGGACCAATCGAGATATCGAAGTGCCCTTTGCTTTAGATTGACGCTTATGTAAATATCTCAATTTCGTTTAAATATAATTTCCGAATTCAGCTCCAAAGAGGTATAGAAAGGTAAAATATGTTTTCGATTCACAATCGATATATATCGATTCCATTGATTTTTATATAGCGACGTGATTTTTGTTTGAGATAGTTGCTTATTCATATACCTGAAATGTCATTTCAGGAATTTTCGAAATTCGCCACCTAAGGAGGTGAAAAGGGGTTAAAATTGGTGAAAAGTGTTTTCAATTAATCGTCGATATATCTTGAGCCCAGCGGTATATCGTCGTGTTTTTTCACGTTCAAGAGACACCAGTAAAGTAGTCTACAATGTTATTTAAGGGTTTTTCGAAATTCTCTCACTTAGGTGGTGAAAAGACCTGCAATTTGTTTCAGATAAATCCTCGATATCTATCGAACCCGTCGAGATACACAGTTAATTTTTGTTTCAGGATGATGATTACAAAAACAATCGCAAAATGGTTTTCAGATTTTTCGAAATTCGAACTCTCAGTTCTGTGCAGGATCATATGTGTTTTTTAATATATGATCGATATTGATTCGACTGAACGGACTACCGTCGTGATTTGCACTTAAATTGGATACTTATACAAATGTCTAGGATGTGAAATTAAATTATTTCGAAATATCTATCTAACCAGTTGAGATATTGAGGTGTTGTTCGCGTCAGAGTGACGCTTACTTAAAATAATATCCTATTGGTTCTTTAATTATTTTAATTGCCACATCTGTATCTTCTTTTAAAGCTATATATTTTAGTTGATTCAAACTTTTTGAACAAAGCTATAGAGTTCCAAAATTTAACGATCCAGGTGAATAAGTATTTAAAATATTATATGTAGGTTTTTTTTTTTACTTTACGAGATAACTTGATTGTTAAGAATAAAACTAAGTTTGTGAACTTTCAAGGCGGACGGTCCGAAAAGCAAGTACGACCAGCGAGAAATAAATTACAGGAGTTCACGCTACAGAAACATATCGAGACGTGATATTGTATAATCTTTATGAGCCCAGGACATTAATATTTTATTTTTTAAGTAAAATTTGTTTTTAATGAATTATTTCGACGTTACGTGACGCAGTTGTTTGTAGCTCAGGTCTACATTCCGGGAGGTGGGCTCAAATTCCGTTAAAAGCTGCGTGCGAACGTTCAGTTCTGACACACAAAAACTGCAAAGTAGATCCAATTAGTGCAATTTGTATGTAGTCGTTTAAAAGGGGTAAAATATTATGCATAATAGAGCCAGTGATTTTTTGTGAAAAGAATTCTGCAACAACTTGTTTCAATGCCTTGCGTGCACAACCGCAACACTGCTACGTAGTTATTGGTAGAACATAATTGGAAAGAGGCGTGGCTCATTTGACTGCACCAACCAGAGCAATGTTACCGCGACACCACACGTCCGTAATTTGCGGGTAGGACCCCGAGACGTTGAAAGTTAAAAACTTCCAATCACTGACCATGAAGCAGAGAAACATATGTGTACATAAGGCATTGATACAAATTGTTGCAGAATTATTTTCACCAAAAATCACTGGCTCTAATTATGCAGCTCACTTTCCACTTAGGTCTCTCGACAACACCAGCTCACATAATTTATTATCTCAGTAATCCCAAGGTTGGGGCACCAAATACGTTTCCGCGAAACCTTTTCCCTCCAAAACTTTCTAATGACATTAAACTTCAAGTGAATGTTTTGAAAATTTGTTCTAGAGGGCACCGTCATCAATGGTTATGCACAGGATAAATCAGACGTTTTTAATTCGATTAACCTCTTAAATTTGAGAGTCTATAACTTCCCCACAACATAAACTTCACAGGGCTATAAATAATGCCCACGTGAAGTCGCTGTCAGTGGCAGGGACAAACTTAAGACTGCTTTTCACGTGGACAGCTATAGCTACTTATCATGCTGCAGAGTTATCTCAACTACCAGCTTTGTTATTCTAACACTTGATGACTGAAGTACCAATCTGGTGTACAAAATCATTTTCAATTAAAGTAAATTTTATTAGTTATTAACAATACTTGCGAGCAAAGTCGCGAAGGACTGCTAGTAATAATATAAGCAGCGACGAATCGTGCTTGTATTCCAAAGAGCGCGGTGCTAATCAACGGCTATACACAACTCTGGTCAGTAGAGTTCAAGAGTCGAGGAACTAATTCACGAGTAACGCTATTTCAGTAACAGCAAAATATTCTAATTAGTTTGTTGCTTCAGGCAAGTCAATACCGCGTGTTCTGTAGTGTATAGATTTAACTGAACTGACAGATTGACGCCTGAGGCCATAGTAAAATATTGCACTATCAAGTAATACGACCACAATTTAGAGGAAGTAATATGTAAAGGGAATAATTTTAAATTTTGGATAGTTATTTAAAAATTAACCCTTTAATGATTTCTTAAATGTTCAATGCCCTAAACTACAAAATATTATCTTCTACTAGGTATTCTTTAAAATCACTAAGGACGCTTTTAAACTCGTTCCTATAAGCTTATTATTCCATATATTATTATATTTATTTACTGAAGTCACAGTAATGGTCCTTCTGCATTTAAAAGACTGAAACATGCGTTTTCCAATAATGGTTGTAACTGAATTTCGTATATTTGACAGTACGATACATATGCCGATTAATATTTCTGACTACGGCGGTTTTCAAAAGTGGCCAATCCTGTACGTTTGCTTGTTCGCAAAGTCGACGTCTAGATGTACTATTTTATTTTGTACGTGTTCGGAGGTGGTTTCTACTTGCTCAGCGGGGTGCGAGCGTGACTTAGGACCGTGCGTGTCATGTTCGTGACGGCAGACAGAGATTGCGGTTTGGCACAATAGGCGTCATCCGACATTGTTTCCTGCTCTCTCCCCCCCACCAAATCTCTCAGCGTTCATTGACGCGTCTCGTCGCCTGAGAAACCTGGGGTCGCGAGGACAATTAAAAAGAGGTTGTGAGAGGTGGTGGGGTTGAAGGGGGGAGGGGGAGATTCTGTGGGACGGGGCCCATCCGTCACCGCCAGGGAGGCCGCGCCATTGTTCCCTCCGGTCAGCCAATCCCTGGCGACGGTATGAGTGCGCCGGGTCACGAACACCCACCCCCTCGTCCTCCCCTACCCTCCCCCGGGTCTCGTGCAAGGCACCGCGACGCCGCCGTGTTTATACGGGACCTGCGTCCTTTTAATGCATGGGGCGGTGCATCCTCGCCGGTCTGCTGCGCGCGGCCCGCGACCCACCCACCCTCTTGCCATGAGAAGACTAGGTTATTTTTGCTGATAAGTACTTCGCAGCAGTTTGTTTATATGCATTACGTAAATACATAAATACAGGAAAAATTCGCGGGTTCACTGAGCTGTAGGCATTACTTCCAAGAATATTTGTGAAATAGTGCAGACAGCAGCCATTTATTAGCTGCTCGCTGACACAGTGAAATGGGCCTGTATTCTGCTACAGAATTATTATTGGCTCAACTACTTTCAGGAAGTGTCGAGTAAGTCAACGGCCAATTATGAACGTGATACAGACCTATAGTTGCTGTAACTATAGCTTGTGCCTAAAAGAAAACGCGAATTGTTCAAGTTTCTATTAATATAGACAGTGCCAATCAGAAAAAAATGTTACTGCGACACCACACGCCTGTGATTTCCGGGTAATGTCCTTAGTCGCTGAGAGTTAAAAACCACAAATTACTGACCTTGAATATTGTGTTCATAAACATTGAAACAAATTGTTGCGAATTTCTGTTCACTAAACATCATTGGGTCTAATCACGAGACCACGTCGACTTCTGCCCAGTCCAACACCTATGTGTAGGTCTTCAGTTGTGGCCAGATAGAGCTACTTGTATATGTTAGAACTGCATTATTATTTGGCATTCTCGCCCGAACACACTCCGTGACGAAATTAGTGAAAATTTCGCGGATTCAATTACCTACGTGTTACAGTGCACTATCCTGTGCACATTCAAGCCCCGACCATTTGTCCACTAGCTGCTACTCAGTGGAACAGCGGACAATGAATGAATAGACGAGGCTTGAGCAGGAATAGGACAGTGGATTCTAGCCGGCAAGTAATTAAATCCGCGAAATTTTCTTGCCCATATATATATATATATATATATATATATATATATATATATATAATAAGAAGCAATGATTTTCGGTGAAAGGAATTATGTTCCCAACTTGTTTCAATGTCTTACATGGACACCTGCAGCTCTGCTTCTTGTTTAGTGGTTGGTAGAGGTACGTAAATTTCGCAGATACATTCCAGGTCAGGTTGAACGCCAATTATGTATACTTCATTGCCATGTCTGTGACTTGCTGGCGACTGTTACGAAACGCATTTGACTACTGCAAGCCAGTAGTAGGCCTAAATAAGGAAATAATGCGCAGTGCTATCGCTTGCTACCTGCTTGTACTGTTATAAGCCCATAGACAATCGATTGTGGCCGGTGGGTGTATAGGACTGACAAGTCTAGGCTACTGCCAGATGAATCCGCGAAACTGACGTACCTCCAGTGATTGGATGATTTTAACTGTCAATGTCTTGAGGTTCTACCCGCAAATCACAGACGTGTGATGTAGTTAACCTTGTTCTGATTGGTACAGTCAAATGAGCGACGCCTCTGCTGAAATACGGTCTGCCAATAACCATGAAGCATGAGTTGCAGATGTGCACGTAAGGCATTGAAACAAAGTGATGCAGGATTCCTTTCACCAAAAATCACTGGCTCTAGAATAGATATTGGCTCCGGGTCTTCGTATTTTTGTGTGCCCGCATTACAGGGTAGTGGGTATTTTACAATTGACCTTATATGTTGAACAAGTCCTTCAGGCGTACCACACACACAGCCTGCTAAAATCAGAAGTCAGATGAGCACGAGTCAAGTCTACTGCCAGAAAATATCGCGAGATTTGCAGGTCTTTGTTGAAGCTTATAGATAGAGGTACGTCAATTTCGCGGATTCATCTGGCAGTAGCCTTGATTGCTCAGTCCTGTACACGCTCTGGATACAGTCGATTATTCATTGGCTTATAACATTACAAGCGATGCCGATAGCTCTATGAATAATTTCCTTATTTACTACTGGCTTGCAGAAGTCAAATATATTTCGTGGCAGCCGCCAGCTAATCACACACGTGGTTATGAAGTATGTATGTTTGGCGTTCAACCTGACCTGGAATGTATTTGCGAAATTGACGTACCTCTACTTATAGATAGAGACCTGAAAAATTCGCGGGTTCTCTGGCCTGTTTGCTAGAATATAGGCCTATATGTGTAGTGATGCAACAAGCAACTGTTTGTTAGCTGCTCGCAGACACAATGAAGTAACTTGATTGGACCTGCATATAACTGATGTTTTATTATTGGCTCAGCACTCTCGAGTATGTGTCAAATAAGTCGAGGGCAAACTGAGAATGTGACACAAGCTTACAATTGTTTGAGTTATTGCTTGTGCTCAAATGAAAATGCGAATTTGTCAAGTCCCTACTTATAGACCCCGAAATTACGCCGCTGGATTTTCAACTCATATACATGTGCATTACTTTTATGATTGGGTCACTGTTTAAGAAACTCGTTCTTAAGAACTGTATGAAAACACCTACAGACTACCGCACTACTAACTGAAAGAAAAAATTTGTAGGAAGTATTCCGTACAAAATTATTTTGTAGTAACGACAAAATAATTTTGTGGTGGCCACAAAATTTTAGTAGCGTCAACAAAATGCTTTTGTGGCGACCGCAAAATAAATTTTACAGGGTAAATACCCAAAAATTATTTTGTAGCTGCCATAAACTATTTATTTCCATATTTATCAGTCATTCACGGGAACATCAGTCAACGCACGAGATGCGGAGGCCGGTGTTTACATAGGACTGTGCAGTCCAGCCGGTAGTTCGTTGAACGCGAGATATTTCCGGGTGTGTTCTAATGGTGCATGTGCCCTAAAACTACGGCATGGAAGATCTACTGGTTAGTGAAACTTTTAACACCACTCACTAATAAGCGGCACCTGTTGGCCAGCGTATCAATGGATTTAGCACCAAACAGGTTCAGCTAGCCGCAGCCCTACCTGGCAACAACCTACAGTCCTCGACTGCTCCTGTGTATATCCTTCCGCATCACCGGATTATCAGCTAGTATTCTTAAGGGTGTCTAGGTGAGGAAAAATCGTATTTTTATATTTGTATGAAATACAGTTAGTTTGTAGACGTTAACTGAAAGTACACTTTCCTCTTACAAAAAATAATTAGCTCAACTAGTTTTCCCATAATGACACTTCGAAGTCAAAATTTGTACGTTTTCCGTTCTTATAAGCTGCAAAAACCAATGAACATAAATACATTAAAAAATTCATACTGAAACTACATGTTTTCGTATTTGGAAAAAAAATTATGAAACTTTCAACTTTCTTGCCTCTTTTATCGATTTTTTTAATTACAAAAATATTTTGTAGTGGATTTTAAACATGTCAAGCATTAAGTAGTCTGTGACATGTAGTTTCAGTGTGAATTTTTAATTTAGTTATGTAAGTTAGCTTCTTCTACTTATAAGAACTAAAAACGTGCAAATTTTGACTTTACGAGAAAACTGGCACAGCTAAATGTTTTCCGTAATAGGGACATGTACTGCCAAGTAACGTCTACTTCATACAAATATTAAATTATGATTTTTGCCCACTAGAACAACCTTAAACCTCAATCACAAGTCCACAGCTCACGCAGATCCGGATCATCCCGAAACCATACAGCAAATCAGAAGGCTAGATTTTATCTGAACGAGCGGTACGAAAAAAGTTAAGCTCTTCCCCACATTTCTGTATCGCTATTTACAAATATGCGCACTGAATCACGAGTCCTATACCGACAATTCTGGACTTTCTGCTCTGTATGATCTGTGACTTTGTGAATGAGTCAATTTACGTTGTCATACTCTTATGAAGAATTTGCTACATTACCGGGTCTGAGTTTAGTCTAAATACTATACTGAAATAGACTTTAATTTAAACTCATTTTCAACATTACCCTTTAAATTTCACACTACACATATTAAACTGCTTTTCATATGTTTCTGTCACTATTACTGACAACATTTGCTGTCAATTTACTGGCGATTTCTTTTTTAAATTAAATTCAAATTAATTCATCAGCAACGATTTCACGACCGAGAATTGTTTGTTTACCTGTAGGCTACTCCAACTCCAGAGTCTATTTATTCCTGGCTGCGTCAACCACAATATTTTGTATTTTAATTATTTACAATTAAGAAAAACATTGAAATATGAAACAGTAATTTAATTATTTCCTGTTGGAGAACAGAGAACAATAACTATTTATCACGTAACTATTTGCTGTAGCCTAAAGAATAACTTTAAACTCGGCAGCTTGCGTAACCGAACACACATAGAATCATAACAAAAAGCAATTAAATCGCTACAAAAGATGTATTGTGAAAAATATTTTTAAACGTGATACATGTCTGCAGTCTTCGTTGTGTGCGTGTCTGCGTTTGTGCACTCCCGTAAAAAATATCACGTGTTTTCAGAAATAATTCCTGTACCAGGGTACCATGAGTCCTTCATCAAAATGCACTTGCTGCTTCCAGTTTTACATCATAATTTATTTAGAATGGCTAATGTGTTTTCCACAATTTCTTGATACTAAGCTGTGCAAGTTAACCTATTAAAGACCCTATAAAACTTGCATAATTATCTAAAAAGCATTAGGCCGACATTGTAGGCTATATACCTGAAACTAAACTCCACATCAGAATCTTAAGATATATGGTTTCACTGGATAATTTCCAAAGTAACATCTCCTTGTAAATCACAAATATATATGAAGTATGGCAAATTGTAGGCCCTAATTTAATTTATCAGAGGCAAAACAAAATTTATTTATACTTGCAAAATAACTTGGAAGAATATGCAACAATTAAGGAATTTTAAAGTCGTACACATTTAAATAAATATACAAAATAAATAATACTGTAGGATATTATTTTCGTTGGGCAATTTTTAAAGTCGTTAATGTGTTATATGTTTCTTTTAAAAATTTAAATTAACAACTAACACAACGTAAACAACTTGTATGACTAGCATCTTCCCCCAACTGGCACCTTGCTCCTAGTTACCATACTAAAAACCGTTGTAATGTAGACATTGCATTGAACAAAAACTAAAGTAAAGAAAAGTTACAAAAATTTTACATATTCAAGCTTCAAAATTATAATTTGATGGTTTTTGGCACACGCACTGAATAAATGCTAATTATCTTACTTTTATAAACGAAACACACTTCATAAATATACATATTCTATGATCTATTAAAATACGTTTGTAATAAGAAAGTATTATATTTCGCCAGTTTGCGTTTTTGAGTAAATTAAAAATATAAATTTTTAAAATACTTTTCTGTATTTTGTAGACCAACGATTGCCACGAACATCATAAATTAATTAAGACGCAAGTATTCGACTATTAGTATACATAGAGAGAAAAAAATCAGGTAATGAATGCGAGTGAAGTGTATTATCGCATAACTACACCCGCTCAGTGACATGTGAGTCGTCGATTCCTCAGATCATTGAGTAGAGGTGATGTTAGATTACCGAATTCGATGTCAACAAGACCTTTCAACATTTTGATGACAGAAAATATTGAATTAATTTACACTGTAGACATTCCCAGTCTACGCCAGCTGATGTCATTTCTTGAGTTGGTAGGTTTGTCGTCATCTTAGTAATTTTTTCGGATTTTACTTAGTTTCACATTTCATTACTCTGTATAGGGTAATACACAACAATGGAATGCGTTCCAGTCATAGAATAAACACTAATGGTGTCGTTTGTTTGTAGTCTGCCATCGAATAAAGGATGTCCAATCTCTGTCTGTAACTGTAGTTCACTTCTGTTAACCATCCAATTCCAACAGATAACGCAATTGTAACAGAAGCTCACAAGACATACAATTGAAAATGTTTGTATTCCAGAAGTACACGTCTTTTCTCATAGGAACGGACTGAAATGAAATTATTTTTATGAAAATAACCTTTTCGCAGCCTTGTACGTACGAACGGTAAGAAATAAGTAGTATCTTTACATTCCGCGTCAGTGGTTTGCCATTCAGATGACATACAGCCTGTTTGTATTATTACTTTTTCATTTAACAATTTTTTCTTGAATAAATACACATTTACTTAAACAAGCAACGAGAATGATATCTAAAAACGCTGAAGAAAACTTATTTCAGCACGTCTGCCTTCGATTTACGAAATTATTTGAATGAAAGTTGTATGCATTTCTTATGTAACCACTCGTGGTAAATATTTATACATTTACAAATCGCACGAATATTTTTAGAGGTAACTTACTAAGAAATTTGAAAGCAATATAAATAATAAACTGAAAGTTTTTTTCTGACATACGCCATTGCGAGCGAATGTAACCGAATTACAGAAAAAAAAAACAATAATAGGCATTGTCAACAGAGTTATAACATATATACGTTTCCGGTAAGGAGTGGAATCCTTTTTGGAATTGTACAGAATGTAGGTTGCGTGTTTGTTGATAACAATTAATTCTGAGTTTTTCGTTTTATTGTAGGGTTTTCCAACTCGGCAACATTAGGTCGTAATGTCACATGTAAAAAATGGTTTAGTTTCATAATACTTATCTGCAGGAATCGTTCAAAGATTATATAAAATTAATACCACACAATGGTTTAAGGTAAAATTTTCTTAGGAATGTTATAGATCTTTTGCGAGAAATAAATGGATTAATAGCAAAACATCTGAAAATTTTAACATTATGCAGAAACCTAAAATGTGTTAGGTACTGCATAGTAATAGGCTAGATTTAAAGGCAAACAGCTGGCGATACCTTGCAGAATTCTGGAGTGGTTGAGAAATCCGTACAAAAATTATTTTGTTCCATTTCGCTTACATTGATGTAAGTAAAAAACTATGCCTGGACTTTACGTTCATACATCAGCCCATGAGGACTTAACATATAGAGAATGTCTGTAACATTAACATTTTCATAATAATAGAGTACAAAATATTATGCCAATAGTCTACAAAATTACTATGTAATTTATTTGTGATAACATGTTAACATGTTCAGCTTTGAATTTTCTTTAAATTTAGTCCCAAGTTTAGCGGTTAATGTATGATGACTTCTGAGGTAATAGTATAAAACACAGATGAAAACATATTTCGATACTAATAGTATATTTAGTAAGAACGCTTTCAAAACCTTACAAAAGTTTAATTCTTATAATTTTTTTTCCATACACATTTACTTTCAAGAGACTCTTGTTCCTAGTAAAACACCCAGCACCAGATGGAACAAGCATGGAATTCCATTTCGCTGTCCTGCACTAGTAACCTACACGGAATACTGAAGCGGGTTTCTGATTTCTATTCGAAGTACAGATATCACCTAGGAACTGGTTTGTACATCGCGTGGTCAGGCAAATGCATCTTGTGATGCAGTTATTTAACAGCAGATCCCAAAATCTAGCTACGTTCACCTCAGTAAAGTTAGGTGTGGCTCGGTAAATTTGGCCATGATTGTTATGATTAACCACTTTGGGTTCCAGCCACTTGATTGCTCTCCAAACCTCAGGCGTGCTTGTGATTATTACAAGGGTTGGCAACCATGTTGTTTCCATTCAGTAGCCGATATCAACGCGTGTTTGCCATCACATTACAAATCCATACAACTATAAGCAATTGTCGCATAACCATAATTAAATAACAGGGGTGTCTGCAGGGCGCTATGAAATACCGGTTCAGTATTCCAGTGTAACTTCCTTCAGAAGGACTCCAGGTTCTAAACTTAAGCCTGGTTCACGCTATCCTTAATTCTCTATTCAATACCCTTCGTAATTCTGTTCATAAACGACGGCTGAGATTTGATAACAGAATTCTGTAGCAAAAGTCTGTATTGTGTACACGCTATCACTGTTTATGTCTATGTTTCGGCACGTAAAGAAAAAAAATAAATCTGTGATGTCGGTTGTTATGTTTCATAAATTACAACATTAAAATTGCTGAGAACGATTTCATAACAAGATTTGCACGTTGTTGCCAAATAAGTGAAACTATCGTGTATTATTTAGGTTTTGAAACATCCGACGGTCGCGTGTTCAGTAGGAAATAAGAATTTTGTTTTTATTCAAAGCATATTGGCAACCGTGCTTGCGTACTTCACATGCGCAGTGACTGAAACTGTGCATTGGGCATGCGCGTGCACATACACTACAATTAAAAATGAGACGGGCTCTATCTATGAAATTATGTACGGAAATCTGTCTGGAATCAGCGTAGTTGCGATACATACTGTCGCAGTGCTACGTGTACTGAATTGGGTACGTAATTCAGTGTTGAATAATGGCTAATAATGTGTACCGGGCTTTATGCATGGAAACTATGTGAAAAACACCATCCTGCGTAGTGGAACACAGTGCTATGTCCATCAGGTGGTGATTCAGTAGAGACAAGAGCTGTCGCCGTCGTCGAAAACAAAACGACAAGTGCTGTTACATGCATTGTCAGCGAGGGATACGTTCTGCGATAGTGCTAGAGAGGGGATACGACTTCAGCTGCGCGTTGAGTCCAACAAGTAACATGTGAACGACAATAGTTCTGCAGAAATAGCACATATTTTATTTGTTCCACGGATGATAGCACAGCGGATGTATTGTCAATTGTTTTCTTTTTTTGTTCCTTCTGCAAACATTCGAAACGAACATTCATTTCGTATTTTAACTTCCTCGCCACAATTCCACGAATTTGCCGCTTTAACTGCTCATCTCGTCGTTTTAATACACGTACTGAGCTCGTTAATGAATATTAAATATTGGTAGAAAATATTCGGGGGCTGATTTTCCTCAGCTGTATACGCTCTTCGCGATTGCATAAGCTGCACTTATACGACTTTATCATTCTACTTGCCGTTTCGTCTAGGCGATCTCTAGTTATTTCTGGTTTTCTGTTTTGGATGAACACAAACAGATACACTTAAACACCAACTTTTTTGCAATAGAAATTAATTTCTAATGTAACTGGTAATAAAAAAAAATGCAGAGCTAGTTAAAAACGCTTTCAGAAAAATTATAATGCAATTCTAAAACATTATAACGCGTGTTTTAGTCATCAATAATCTACTTGTAGTTTAACTCTCGTTATATAATTTTGACTGTGATTCTTTGCGGCAATCATGAATATATTCGTTTCACAACGAAGTCAATAAAATGTTAAAACTCAAACTCGCTTTGCAAATAAAAGTAAAAAAGTGTAAAACGTGAAGGCAAATAGAACATGCATTTATATGTGTCAAGCTTTTCACTAATCTGAAACAGAAATAAAAAAATATAGCTTGTGGTGTTCAGGAAATATGAGTTTTGTTTTTAATGCTTTATGTTTTTTTTTTTTTTTTTTTTTAGAAATGCACTGAAAACTCACTATTGATCCTTTTACTATATCAGTTGCACTGAGTTCCGTATTTCTGTTTCAGCTGCTTTTTGTCATGTTGCACTTTAAATTATAATTCTAATGCTATAGGTACTTCTCAAACTCACCACAGTGACAAATACTTTCATTCACGACAAGTTATAATATTACCACAGTGCTTAAAACTGAGAGACTCACAATAACGGAAAGCTTTCCTTTCACCATTTATTTTAAACTTATCTTTAAAACTGTGTGTTCAATCACATTTATGTTGTTTTACATCTACGTGTATCAATCACATTTATGTTGTTTTACATCTACGTGAATTTTATTTTCGTATGTTACTAAAAAAAGCAAACGGAACAAAATTTTTATTTACTTTAATTTGGAATTTATCCACTCTTATAAAAAAGACAAAGTACTTTTATGATTAGATTTGACTGAATGTTTGTCATAATATGTGTGTTTTGTTTTCTTAAGTAAGGAATACACAGCCAAAAAGTTCGTACTTTTACAAGAAAAAGCTTGTAAACTAATGTCAGAACATTTATCAGTCCAGACACTACACCAAGATTGTCGTAGGCCATTAAATTGGTCTAAATTTTCCAAGTAAACCTACCTGCCGGGACTAGTGATATATGTTCTTATGAGCAAAGTGATTGACGTGAAAAATAAACCTTTCGACAATCTATGTTATTTTAGACAATATTTTGTTATTTCACAAAACCATTTGTCGGAAACTGGTTGCTACGCGTATTTATTAAGTAATGTTAGGTGGAAGATTCCACAAGGTAAACGTTAAGATATGCATGTTAATAAGTACTGTAAATATAAAAATTATTTGTATTAACATTTTAGTACTAGCTTGTTAAAATTGTTCTATTGTTTTAACATTTATTATCTGCATAATTTATATACGCTATGTTTAAGTTGTAATCTATACATATAAAAGAAAGTCGTGTTAGTTACACTATTTATAACTCAAGAACGGCTAAACTGATTTGGCTGAAAATTGGTAGGGAGGTAGCTTAGAACCAGGAGAAGAACATAGAATACTTTTTATCCCGTTCGACCGCGTTCCCGTGTGACGTCAAAGAGAATACAAGTCACTATAAAACGTGGTATAACAAAAACGCATATGACATGGAATAACAAAACGCAAATGACAGCTAAACATAATTTTGTCTATAGTTAAGTATGTTCGAAAATTTGATAATTATAAATTTTGTCAGAAATAAATAATCAGTAATAATCAGTAATTTGTATTCTCTTTGAATCATCATTGACAATGCCGCGACCAAGACGATCGAATCTTTCCCGACAAAGCATGTCCACGGGTAGGAAGACCATCTGCGTTGTTTGTTCTTGAGCCGTATAATAAAACAAATGAAGAGTGCAACCTATGCACCGAAATACATGAAAAATAAAGAATCATTAAAATACTTAATCCAAAATCTGCTTATTTATTGCCTCTTAAGGCGGAACAGAGTTCGCAAGGCCAGCTAGTAAATAATATTTTTGCTATGTAAGATTCCAAACAGTGACTACCCGTAGTAATTAATTACATTGACTCCGCAGGAGTTGCCGTACAAATTCACTACCCACCCAACTTACTGAAGAATTTAATTTTGTATAACAGCAACGCCAATACCTATTAATATATCGAAATTTTAAAGCGTCTACGCCCTCACAAGTCGATACGTATTAATGGACGGAAATATTTTCATTATCTCGTAAATGTGCACAGAGGCATTTGAAGGAATCTGGGCTCATGGCGAAGAAAATTCCATCCGTTCTTGCCACGCGTGGCAGGAAAGTATGTAAATTATATTGCGTACCAGTAAATTTGCTGCATACCAGTAATTTCTTTAGCTATAACTATGAACAATACCAAATTATTTCATTTTTATTGAAATTATATGTGTTTATGTATATGTTTCTATTGTGTAATTTATATAGTCTGTCTTAATATCGTTGTTTTACACTGCATATAGAAACGGTTCTACTTACGAATTCCTGTTAATAAAGCTATGTACGAACGAAAGACAAATAGGTTAACCTTAAAATTAAGTAATGTGAATTTAAGTTAGTTGTTTGATTTTTTTCTTTTGAATTAAACATTATCTGCATTTAGTTCACATCGAAATGACTATTCTTGTTTCGTTACTTAAAGATCTGTTGCGAGATATTTAAAACCTGCCATTCGCTTGCAATATCGCTGCATTTTCGCTAACCCTTCAAATATAATTTTAATAAAACACGAACTTAATAAACTAACTGTTGCAAAAGCTATAAAATTGTCACATTTGCAATAAATTTTCTCTCACAGATTCTTGGTAGCGTACGCCTATATATTCGTGAGTTACATGTTCTGGTATGCGTGCTTTTACGTTGTCATATCAGGTGAATGTCCTTTTCGTATCAAGTTTTGAATTGATTGCTATAGACTTTTCCCATTCGCTTGTCAAAGAGAATTTTTCTTCACAATATGATAACTAAACATATGTAAAATAGTTTACTAATTTTTTGCAGTAAAAGTCTTGAGTAAAAGCGTGCTCGGTTGCTGGTCACAAGGAATTCTTCTAAATTCCTTTCATGCCATTTAATGCAGGTAACTGTGTGACTATGACCATTACAGAAAACGTGGTTTTAAAAATTTTATATTTTAAGCCTGTGCATAATGAAGTCACACTACAGTACATAGACTATTTATTTTCAAAATTTTAAGTTCTTTAACACTTACCGTGATGTTTACGCTTAAATAAGTTTTTTACTAAATATCCATTTGAATATGACGAAATTAATATTTACGTGAGCTAAGAAAAATAATTTGATACCATAACCAACTACCAAATGTAACACGCCTGATTTTGTTGACTCAACAATACACTATTAGTAGTTTATTTTACAAAGTACTTACTCTGACAGTAAAATATTTGGTGGTATGAAAATGTAATACCTAATTTGTTTGGAATCACACAAATATGAATTTTGTTGTGTCAACTAAACCTTCGTATTTGTACACGCTGTAGTTTGTAATCACACCTCATGAGTTATTTGGCCATTACCCAAACAATTAGCATTGTATCTATCTTTGCATACGATCATGTAATGTTGCTTCATTCAACTACAATCAATCCCCTGTGGAACAATTTTACAGAAAAGTTTCAGCAAAAAAAAGTTGATTTCGCCGCATAAAAACAAGTTATTTGGTTGCGTCAAGAAAATTTGTTTAGCGTAACTAAATCTTTATATCAATGTGCTATTTATTTTATGTTGTTATTCAACCTTTAGATTTACTGATAAAAACATATAATTTTTATATGAGATACTTAGCTTCTCTCTGAGATAAAACATGAAATTTGGTTTTTCTCTTTCTAAATTTTGTTCGTGATATCCTTGAGTAAAATAGAAAATATTTTTACGCGCAGTGTATGAAAACACGTTTATATTTTATCGCACGTGCACTGGATAGCTCTTCGAAGGAAAAAATACGTTTAGTTCCTTCTCAGTAACACTATTCTTAGCAACATAATAAAAACAATGAGAATGCGTCAGCTCAAGTAATTCGCTGAAGTGTAGCAAGTCTAGGAAATTGTGTATGATCCTTGCGAAACAACACATCTTAATTTAAGGTACTAGTTTGAATGTACTCAATACACCATGCTATCAAATTCTGTAATATTGTAAGGTGGAAACTTTATTTATTGACAAATAAGAACAAATTTGTTACTGCATTTTTAAAAAATATAAACCTGTAACTGTCGTCTCATTCAAAAATGATTTTCAGTTTAACTACGTTTTAAGTTGTTAATAGTCAAATGATTATTTCTGACGAAATAGATGGTTGCACTACACATTGGCAAACTTCATTTGACTGAAAACCACGTCTTGTGCTTCATGTTTTATATGATTGAATGTGAATCGTATAGGCCCCTACATAAAATACTTATTCTAGATTGTTTGTTTAGACCACGGTCGTAGAAGAACAGGTCTGGACACTCGCCTGGAAACTTGACCCCTTGTTATTTGGCTGCAGTTCGCCAAGTTTACGACAATGCTATAGGTTTTTGGCGCTGCTGTTAGGGCGGTCGGCTCAAACTCCGCCCACTTTCTCCCCCCTAAGATAAACAATTTATCAAAACGTATTTTTTATCAATTTATGAAATACTTCCTTTGTTCACAAATTTAAGAAAAGGCTCCAGCAATCTTTATTTACTTTATAAATTTAACAATGGAAAAAAAGTGGACGAAGTTTGAGTCCGACCGCCCGGAAAACAGCGCCAAAAAGTACGACATTCCCGGTGACTTGACGAACTACAGCCAAACAACAAGGGGGTCAAGCAAAATACATTGTTAGATAGGCGAGTGTCCAGACCTGTTCTTCTACGACCGTGGTTTAGACAAAATATATCTCGTGCGTAACTGCAATTAAAAGAGTAACGTTAATACTTTGAATTTTTCTGATTTACAAAAGGAAGAATTTATAATGGTTTTATTTGCAGCTTCGTAAATTTTGAATTTCAATGATATCACTGCAACAGAATTAAACACTCGTACCAACACTAACATGCGTTCCATGCAGGAGATGCTGCGTTTTTCCATGTACGGTTTCACGAATAAAACAACTTGGCAGCAACCTTTTTAAGGCAAAACATGTTTTAATCACACTTTATTTAGATTGTGGCTAGCTTGCTTGTAAACAGAAGGGTTAATTTTTTATTGACAACCCACATGTCGTGTATATAAATCTGTAGTGGATGTTGGCTTCATATTAATCTTACGTTACCTGGTACAATTGTGGCTATGAAACCTTGATATGTTACGACTACCATTATTATATACTTGTGACTTTTGTCTGCAAATCGTACAAGATTCATGTTTCACACACGGCATGAATAAGGGGAAAACTAGATTTCTTGGAAATCCAGCACTTAAAAGGAAATTACATTTATGATATTACTACATACTACAGATAAAAGTTTGATATGCGCGAGATATGGTAAATCGATCATGTTTCCTTAATCCGGGGATTATGTTTACGTGAGGTTCAGCTATATGTTCACAAAAAAGAGCACATTTTATAATATCTTAACATCATGTTTATACAAATATACTTCATACCAATCTATACTGATATTTCATTCTCAATTTTTGTGTAGTGCGACTAAAAATATGTCAATTAAACATCAAGTCAAACGATAGTTAAAAAACTTAAAATACACAATAAAAATTATAGGCAAAACTAATAAGAATTTTAGTGTATTTATATATAAATACATTTATAAAGAGATATATACATTTTTGTGAAACAGTTATTTGTCACTGGTGTAACTGTCTCACATAGTAGCAGATATCCACTCTAAGCATAAAACACCTGCAGGATAGGCCACACGCATCTTGCACTGTCCATGTAGGTTGCTTAAATACAGGCGCGAAATAAAAAGCGGGTAAATATTTTATACCACATGTGTTTATACTTCGTAAATTTCTAACATTTATAGCCACTTCATTCTGTCTCCTTCTTCAACCCCGTCCTTACATAGGCCTACTCCTGTGTAATTTTTACACGCAATTGTTTAGATCATTATACACTATGAGAGTGTTGTGGAATATTTTTTGCAAGAGTACAAAAAAATCCAATATAAAATGTGTATAGCTCTTATAAAGAATTATTTATTTTCAAGTATACGAAACATTAAAATTGTACATTCTACTTGTTAATTCTCGGTATCGTTTGACATAGTAAATTATTGTAATTTGGATATTTTATTATTTGATGGAAAAATTTGGAACTAATGATTTTATCGGAAATTCTTTTTACCTTGTACTATATTGCTGGACTGATTGTGATCTAAATTTATTTGGACACTTCAATTATCAATGTAGTTTAAACAGGGAGTTGACGTAAAAATATTTTTTTCTCTGTCAATTTTAAAGAGAACTCTTTCAAAAAATTATTTTACGTGAAATTTATTGGAGAATACGTTGATGTGAGAAACGTTAAATTTTTAAAATTAGTTTTAAGTTTTAATATTCAATATCTAAAATGAAATTTAAAACGGTATGTAACAAATTAACTTATCAACGAATAACTTTTCTAAAAATCTTTCTGTAGGAATGTTTCGTTCGAAAGAATTACCTTAAAACAAATCTAACGAGAACTAATTTATTTTGTAATCCCCCTTAAAGTTGTTGCGAGCTTAGCAGGCAGAAATAGGGACATGCAAAATTCACGTAATTGTTTGCAGTCAGATTAGACTTCACTGTCGTGTAGAGACTAAAAGTACAATATGTGATTTTATTTACGTTTGTGACCGGTATATGGAAGGCTGGTCATTCTACTGTGTAACTGTTAATTACTGGACAGAAGCATCCTTTACGGCAAGTCATGATATTGTCGACCAACGGGAGATGTCAAACAAGTACCTATACAGTCATTTGTAATCTAGCCTACTGGCTGAAAATAAAGAATTTTTTACGTCCCTAAGAAGAGGCTTTAAATGAAAACGTAATATTTTAGTACCTGTTCGTATCATCAAATCAGGCATATTACACAGTGTGTGGTGTTCTATATGGTGGAATCTAGCCTACATCACTTTCGGGTACTCAGTAATACAAATCTCATCAAATAATTAGGTAAAGATATGTTTCTAATCTCTAGTTTTTTCGTTTCGTTCTTGGTTGTAGGCCTACACGTGTTCTGCTTCGTCTTAAGGGGTAGGCCTATGTAAAGGTGAGTTATCGAGCGAATGACTGGAATATTCAATTGTCGATAAAATCCGAACTGCTCATCATAATTCGATAGAACTTTTTGTCGAGTAGATATATTATTAGTGGACGTCTATTTAGATATACTATGCGGTTGTATGCCTTGTTATAAAGTACAAAATCATAAACTTTTTTTTAAATATCTTTGAATTACAAAATACATAAAAATTGGAAAACTGTAATTTTTATAATTTTAGTATGATAATATCCAGGTCTCTTTAGTAACCGAATTTCAAACATACTCGCGTTTTGATTTGAAAATAATTTTTATATCCGTAAACTTTTGCGTGAGAGGTTAAATAGGCCTACGAGTATTATTGAAATTCGGTTACTATAGAGAACTGGATAATATCACATTAAATATTACAAAAAATGTACGTTTTTGTTGGTATTGTGGTTTAAAGCCCATATTTTTCTAAAAAGAGTTTTACAAATTTTCAACTCGAATGCAAAGCATAGGATAATTGGTAAACTGTTTGACGTAAGTAATAATGTAATCTTGTATTAATTTGTCATGCAGAATCAATGCTAGAGAATTCTTGAAAGCTAACCTATAATTCTCTTGTAGTAATTCTGCATGACAAATTAATTAAAGATTCCATTATTATATATGTCAAGCAGTTTACAAAGAACATATACTTTACGCTTTGTCGAAGAGAAAATTTTGATAATACTATTTAAATAAATGTTATGGCTCAAAACCTGAAAATGCAATATAATTGTCTAACGCTTCCCCTTGAGCCGGTTCGACAACTTCATCCAAATGATCTTATTACTGAAGAATCTAACAGTACGCCTAGATTTTTAAATAAATTAATGAGTTATTTTAAAAGCCTAGGCTATTATTCAAATCAGGCCTATAGCGTTAATTTAATTCACTGTAGACCTTTTTGTTAACGTGGAACAGCAGCTTTTGAATAGATAGTAATAAATGTGTTTTGTTGTTAAACACATTCGCCGAACATCTAAATTGTAAGTCGTGTTTACTGGATGGAGTTTCCGAATTTTTTAATGATTATAAAGTTCTTAAGTATGAATTTATATATTTTATAACACTAAAAATTTCTGATACATATACATATAGTTAAACGTAAAATTAATACTCCGAGATCGACAGTCAAAATCCTTTCATAATTTTTGTAGGCCAGTGAAGACAATATATCTACCCTTCTGCGTTCTCCAGGCCCTCTGCCAAATTTATTTATAATATTTTTGACTAATTTTTACCGCATTTTTATTTTCCTCTGGCAGTCCAAGCAGATTTTTAATAGCAGATATGATTTTTTTCCTATTTTACTACCAGTTAGTAAACCACTGTGAAGTATTAGTCAAGTTCAAATTTTAAGTCGTCGCTAGTAAACCCTCGTTTGATGTAGTAAATGTTTACATTTTGTGATTAGAAATGTAAAATGCTTATATTACTTTTAGTTTTTTAATAAAATACACGCAATGCACTGAACTGACAAAAAGTCAAGTGTTTCAAAAAAATACTTGTTTTACAGCTGTCAGATTAATTCAAGATTTCTGTCTTGTCTTGTTTATTTAGTCGTTAATATTCCTTTTCCGTATGCTAATGTTTGTACACAGGCTTCCAACTGAAACTAATAATAGGATCTATATGTCAGTGCTATAGCAATAAATTCCTCAGCGTAAAAAAGGAGTTTTAGTGCCTTCTTTCAACAAACGTAGACTATTATATTCAGAAATTTTCGGTCCCTAACCCAGATTAACTATTCAGATTCTACAGAGAGGCGATGAGAACTATAATTACAATAGGCTATTTTATAGGCATACACTTTTTCATTTTTTAAAGAGCTGCTATTTTAAGGTTATTTTCGACTTTGAAGCACCTCATGTTAGGCCTATAGTTTCCTAAAATAAACTATATTAGACTATAGCTAGAAATGAAGGTATATCGCGAAAATGTTTTGTGCCTACATACCCTTGAAAACACTGTAGTCAAAGCAACACATTTGATTGGGTGATGTAGTCTGACATAAGGTAGCTGTCTGCAGACCAATAATAGGCATTAAATATTACAATAGCGGGATTCTTATTGGCTCAGTCAAATAGGGCAACAGCTCCACGTACAAACGAAAGCCAGTAATCTTCTGGTAAGCTGAACGTGCGTTGGAACCAAGTAAACAATCAAGTTTACCCGCGATAAACCATCATCCGTAACTACAGCCAATGAAAATAGCTTACCGACCAAGACTGTTTTCTGAAGCAGGATAATGTAAGCGAAATTTATCAAATCGTTATCCAACTTTCCTACTTTTAAGCACAGTGATTTTAATAGGATACATCGTCGGGGATAGTACTTAGGCTATGCTTGACCTATCGTTCAGTGTGTGTTAGGACTTTTGCTTGCCTATCTCTCAGAATGCGTTTTTCGTTGCAGTTAGACTATCGTAAAATCAGTTAAATATTTAAGGATACATTATATAAATATATTTACGCATATTCTACTCAAAGCACTTTAAACATCACCAACCTAATTTGGGCCTGCAAGTAGTTTTTTTTTCTCGTAATTATATTTGTTATGAGTGAAATTGAGAAACTTTCTTAATAAGTTACTCAATTTAAATCCCTGCATAGTTATATTATTATAGTATATTCGTTTTCATGTTGTCAAACCTAGAATATTGGTGATTCACACTAAAATATGTAAATATACAGGCGTAAAGTCAAATTACGTATGCTTTATTTTTGAAAATGCGTATTATTGCTATTGTAAATACATGGTGTGCTTTAAAACTGCTGGGGAAAATATTCTTGAGGTAAATACACAAATTGAATCTGTCTTCCCATCTCACATTACTATTCTGCTGTTGTGAAGTGAAGCGTAGATGACGACTACTATGTGCGAATTGTACTCTGGCACGTTTGCACTGGCAAAGTTTCAGGGATGTCAACAGACCGTGCTTCGTCGCGGACAGGTTCAGGTCTGGCCGGACTGGTTATGTTTATCCAGTTAAGAGGCGCATAGCGTCTATCTGGACCAGTGGACCCTGGCTTCTAGGAGGGGCGGTAGAGGAGGGGATGAAGAGGGGTGGGATAGGGGAGGTGGAGGAGGGATGCTGTGTACGCCATCTTGGCTCCGCCTCCCGAGCTGACTGACAGAAGTTCATTCCCTCCCCCTCCAAGACTTGGCGCCACGCCCACGACCCCCCCTCACTCTCTCCTTGTTCCCGCGGCATTCCTACACTTTCTCCTGCTCTTTCCCCTTCCAGTTTCCCCTCCGAGCGTCGCCTGCGTCGTGCTGCTATCTGGCGGCCGGCGGCGGAAACTGCGGTCACAGACGGCCTCGGGCGCTACGAGCAAGCGGCGCGTGCATTCCGAGCCCCGTCAACACTGCCCCGTCATAGCTACTTGGGTCGTCGACTTTAACTCTGTGTTGTGGAACTGAATCGCTGTGATCTGAAAGTCATGGGAAGCAAACTTGGAATTCATTGTTACCGATGCCCCTTTATAATACATCCTATACCTTTGCAGCTAACCGACGGACGCCCTTCCTACAGCAATCATTGAGTATATTCGGGTGACAAGTGACAAAAGTGTGAATCGTCTAATTACTGACTTATGCCCTTAAAGAAATTCAACTAAAATAGTTATAGTCAGGCAGGATATCTTCGGTGAGACATCCTACGTGCCCTCATTATCATCCACAGTAATTTCTGTACTAAAACATGAGCAAGACTGCACGAATTCTTAGGATTGATGAAAGTTACAATTCGTCTTAATCAAATAAAATGAGGTAGTTTATTTAATATTAGAGTAACAGAGCATAGTTAAGCGTTTAATTATTTGAAATTTTCTCTATAAATGTAAATTATGTATTGTTGAAGAACGTCTCGTCAACGTTCGAGCCAGATAAACTCTGTATAATGTGTCTTGTACTTACACAGGCAAGATTAAACTATCAAGTAGCTGGAAAAATACAATTTGGCTTAATTAAGGTAATAAGGACTTTATTATCTGGAGATTTCGTTAATGACGGCTTAACATTTGTGAAGCAAAAAATATATTTACACGAAACTGAGTCATATCCTTACCTTTAACCAAAATCCTACAGTCATTTAATTTTAAGCGTATTATTTATTTGGTACATATTAATGCGACGTGACTACATGGCGAAAAGTTCACGCTGTCATTACTGTCTATCTTATATACGCAGGCATCGCCTATATAGGTATCTTATATACTTAAAGCTAAGTTCCAAACGCGTGGCTGCGAGTGTGTCTAAATACTGCT
>PNEQ01047312.1:61823-89965 GCA_003012365.1 Medauroidea extradentata
CCCAACACGAAGAGGCGCATATATCGTCTTACGTATATTGCTTCTTTGGTTCGGCTTACCCCCGGCCTCGCCGGAGCAGCATGATGAAGGATAAAATGAGCGGGGAGAAGGTAGGCAACTTAAATTAGCGAAGACATGCTGGAATCCTTTCATTATCTTTGCGTTGCTTACAAACTTGTGACGAGGAAGTCATCCTACGCAGACTCTGATGCTTGGGAACCTTCTACGCCTGGTAATTCGCAGAAAATTATAACACAGAAGTAGACCTATCCTTCGCGAGATTCTTGGGTTGTGGATACGCAATGTTTCTTTAGGCATGGGATAAGATTGCAGCTGTGCTCAATATAAATAATCGTTTTACGGTGCCCAAGTGCGCTTTGTGAAATTTTAGACAATATATCTTGTCGAGCTAGAGACTACGATTGTTTAGTTCTTTGGCTGCTTCTTTCAACTTCCACGTGAGAAGTAGAACAATAAAATTAACATACCACAAAATAGTAAGAGGATTTTTCGAAGATTACTATGACAAGAAACATACTAGAATAATAATGCAAACAGTAAAATTCATTTGTTTGTTGCTTCATCTCAAGAGTTGACCGCTATAAGCGTCAAAGAAAACGTATAGTAGGTACAATATATTCGGTAGAATTGGTCACGTGATCGGATCTACTACATCGTTGGATGTTTGACGATTTTTTCCGAGCGTACATAAATTCCAAGAATGTAGTAGACTATCTTGACGGCCTTTAAAAAAATGCGGCAAAATCTGCAGAAACTGTAATTTCAGTCCCCAATCTGTATTATTAGACCAGGTTAGAAGAGTGCCTAAAGCCTTTATGCAAGCAAGATATTACAGTTTGTAACTGTACCGTATAAAGAAAGCTAACTGGCTAACTGGTTCAATTGCGAAAATTACGTTTTTTCAATTAAATTGAAAGAACAGTGCTATAAAAATCTGCGTGCTAACAGGAGAAGCGACTTCTTGACACTTATAAAATCTGTTAGGTACATAGTTGTAACTTATTTCCTACATCAGTAAATTTTCATTTGGCTACTTTTATCATTTTGATGTAAGAAACCCAATGTTTTATATTTAGGCACATAGGTTTTCACGATATAATTCACGACAGAAAAAGTTTTCAAGAGCGGTGTTGTGTGACTTTGTCAAAGCAAAACCAAAGAGGTAAATAGCGTTGCATAAATTCCTAAACTAGGCTGCATACTGTTCAAGAATAACGAAGTATAGGGCTTACTAATGTCAATGCTGTTACGGAATTCCGTTTCCATGAAGTCTGTCGCACGGAGTTTTGTATTGCGAGTGTAATATATAAATATGTTGTTCATAGAGTTAATTTTTATACGTGACAAAAAAAAAATAGAGTAAGTAAGGAAAACTCCACGATTTCGTAAAGCAGCTGCGTCTTGAGGAGCGTAACGAACTAGATGGACTGTTTGCTATACGACAAAAGTAGTGTCGCCATTTTGAATAGATGTATTTTTTATCATAATTCTTGTTTCTGTTTTATTTTTGCATGTAACTACGTTAAAGCAATTGTAGACTAGTTCTATAGCGGCATTTGAAACTGTCCACAGTAGTTATGATTCTGCTCAGGACGTTTCTACACTAGATTAATACAAGCATTTTATCAACAATAACTTTAAACTTCATTGTCTTACTCTGCTCTTTAGAGTCACCAGATTTTTGTAATTTAACTCAAATACATTTCACCCTATGGCCTATCCCTTAATAATTTGAGTTGATACCTGCCGTTCCCCCTTACACAGTAAATTATAATCGTACTTTTCCAAGAAAAAGCTCATTAGACGAACCTTTTTGGAACATAAGAATGTTAAGACTTGCGCGCATAAGCGGGCTATAGCTACGCATAATAAAAAAAATATTCTCATCAATTTTATTTTACGTTAGGAATACAGAAGACAGTCAAAAATAAAAAAGTAATCAAAATGTATCAAAATGTTGCGTGTTAGAAAATGTTGTCCACTTAATTCAATATAATGGAAGCAAGGCTTCTTCGCATACAACAAATGTTATGCAGATAGCCAGAAAATTGTTATACTTGTCACTGAGTTGATAATTCTGTAATACTTGGCTCACAGGGCCTACAATTTGTATAACAAGACTTCAATTAAGTATCGAACATTACAATTTAATTTAATGTCGAAATTTTAGCTTGCATGAATGGCCATTCGTTTTCAATCACCAGTCAATTAGGCCTAGTTAAGCTTAAGACTTTAAAATGACATAGTACGAAGGTCTACAATAGTTTAAGTAATAATTCAAGCCTTATACACAGAGCGCGGATTTGTGAAGTTAACGTGTCTCGTAATGAGGCGTACGTATTACATTTCTTTCTTTCCACAACACAAATTTCTAGGCAGCTACAGGCCTATAATATACAGCAAAGTAGATTTGATGCAAAAATTTGTTCAAAATACGTATAAATAATTACAAAAATACTCGTTTTGTCATATGTTAGTTCTGCAGTAGGCCTAATCTCTATGACAAACTTCACGTGTCAAAAATTGTTTTCTGTATTACAATCAAGGAAAACATTTACAGAACCTTGTACAAGTATGTGCTTTTTAAACTTTTCTTTTATATTAAGCAAGATTTATCTACCGCTAGCTAAACCACCTGACTATTTTCATATTGCTGTGAACTAAACGTCACGTAAAGAACTGATATTTTCCCTACGAAATGGCAAGTTAAGTGGGCTTAACATCTCGTCGACAGCGAGGTCTTTAGAGATGGTGACACAGGCCTTGGTGCAATGATAGAAACTCGGAGCGGAATCGTTCATGGCCTTCGTTAAGAAACCATCCCAGCAAGAAACCACGAAAAACCGAAATCAAGATGGCCGGAGCTGGGGATCGAACCCGGATCCTCCCAAGTGCGAGTACAACGTGTTACCGTTGAGCCACCTCGCTTGACACCCTACGAAATAACAGAGTAAGTTATAGCTCATCTTAAGCAGCCCATTTCTTTTGCACGAGCTTACGTCACTTTATGCACGTTTCTGAAGACTCTCGGTGCTAAGAAATCAGTTACCTGCTCCAGTTAAAGAATTGATCTCTCTTAGTAATGAGAGACATGGGTCACATACATTTCTATATCCTTATAACATAACTGGTTCAAATGTCTTTCCTTTCTTTCTCTAAGAGCGAACTTCCTATTGCATGGTAGGAAAGTACACTCATCACTTAGAAGTTCGGTATAGTCTCGCTACTTCAACAGGATATCCTTTAAAAGTTCACGTCAAATGATGGGTCTATATGCGAAAGTTTTTCCTTTCCCTATCATAAATTAATAGTCATGAAAATTAGGTGTAATCTTGTAATATAAATAATTGTTAGTGTTTCCTAATTTAAGATATAATGTGCGTAATGCAGGAGCGTACGCAAGATTTAATTTTGCTTATAGACGTAAAGGAAGGGAGGGGGTAGAATCTTGTAGAGTACTTAGTATCAACTAAATGAATGTTTATTGGAGAACTTGTAGTATACAAAAATGTTGCATAGAAAAAGTTATTTATACAGTAGTAACCATTAAATTATATGACTGAATAAGAAAATTTAGATTTTAAAATTTCTAATAGAAATAAATTGGTTTCACAAATTAACATATAGGCCCCTAATCAATATAACGCAACCACCTCCCCCTAACCCTTGTTGTAACAGAGTTTCCATATAAAATTATCATGCTGATACCCCGAGTAAAAAGCGAGTAATCTGAAAAATAATTTGATTTTAAGGTGTTCAATCACTTTTAGAACACAAGCAAGGCATATATAGCAGACAGATATGGTAGTGGTTACATATATGTATGTATATATATATATATAATTTCTTCCTGTGAACAACTTGTAACTTTTTAAGCAAAAGTAATAAATAAAGAATGAAGATATTTTTTTTGTAAAGGGGGGTGGGGAGCTGCAGCCCCTTCTGCCCCCAACCATTCATACGTCCAGGACGTAATGCAAGATACGGTAATTAGCTAAGCCCTTATTATAATATTTTCACTCGCGTCTTTCTAAAATCTTCAACCAGAAAGAAATTAAACACGTAGCATTAATTATAATGCAATGAGTGTCAGTAACGTGTATTATTGCCTAAATTTTGTCACTGAATTAACTATGCACAAATAAAAATTTTGCGTCGCTGCATTTGAGGTTCAAATTTTTTAGTGGCTGCGTTTTCCCGTGTAGGCCTATGTGGTTGGAGAGGCTTGGCTGAAGGTGATCCGCACAATTTATACGATCCAATTTTCGATCAAGTGTTCCGAATTCCTTTTAAATCACGCAGTTTACGTCCTCTTTAGTCTTTACATAGTCTACATAAGCGTACAACGTAAAAACCAAAACTTAGCTTTTAACAGCTTCAACGAATATATCATTAAAGACCCTTTGAAATTTGCTGTTGGCAACGCCCTCCTATTGTTTCAACGCGCCGATTCATGATTTATTCATTGAGCTAGCGACCTTGTATTCTTCGCATTTATTTTCAGGTCATTTAGAACATTAGCAAAATTACCAGTTTCAAACGGAAAGTGGTATATCCTATTAACAACACTATTTCAAAACAGTCTCAATTTCAAAATTAACGTAGACCATGACATTTGGCACAGTTAAACAAAGTAAAATAAGTATGTATATAATGTTTATACTAATTCCTGCACTGAAGTAAACGGAAAAATAATTTAGCCGTATTTTTTAATTTATTTATTTTATAGCCTATTTTTTCGAGTGCTTTCGTAAATGTAGAATGTAACACAGTGTTTCATTAAAGGGAGCAGAAGATATTTTACACGCTAATGAGACCTAATATTATTCAACACCTATATTAATGTGTTGTCTTAGTGGTGGCAAAAAGTAAATATAACATAGGGCCTATAGGTACGCATGCATATCGTTGCGGTTTCAAATTGGTTACTTTATTCCAGTCTTTGCTGCGCGTTACAGTTGGTTTGTAGTTGATTCCGCAGGATTAAGGGTAGTTAAGTTAAACTAAGGCTTCTGTGATTTCAGCTGAAATACATTGTTTATAAAACTATACATACATAAATATTAAATTGTACAATTCAGTTACATGAAAATTTCCCCGCGGAGGAGCTATTATTAACTCTCCTCTTTGGCACAGCAATCTAAAGAGTCAAGTTAATGCATAGTTACGGTTTGACGTCTTTCACATCGTATTAATCCGGGCAGGCTATCGTTACGACGGTCGAGCACGGTAAGCCTGGACCTCAGGCAGCATCATGGCGTCCTGGTGGTCACGTGGTGGCAGACAACCCCCTTTCCGCCTATTGTGCCTCGTAAATAGTCGCGATGTATTATTAACTTGTCCCTGTTGATCGCGTCTTCTGGCGGAAGTACGTTGAGGCACAGACTAAATAGTAATACAGACGTGAAATTACGAGGCGGCTCGTTTGATACAGGCGAATTTCGCCGCTTATTGGCTGCCCGAGGTTGTTGATACCAGCCCCGTGTATGTTTGGTTCCTGCATGTTACTACATGTTTCCTATTGGTTTGGCTGCCTGGTAGCAGACTAGCTGCCTTACGCTGATTGGCAGTAGGTGTTTCCGCCATGTTGCTGGCCAGGGAAGCCATTTTGCTGGCGTGTGTGACTGAGTTCGCCGTTCTACTGGGTATTTCACTTCTGTATTCCTAACTATTCTGTGGTTGAGGCGTGTTTTAATGTCCTCGAGGCTGCAGACGTTCCTTCGTCGCCGTGTTGAGTAACTTGCCTCAGATATTCGGCGACCTTCAACACTGCACTTTACGAATATACTCCAGTATCGTGCCGGAACAATATACATACGCATAGGTATAGTCCATCTCTTATAAGTATTCCATATTTTGACGGTTCACTTCTGAGAAGTGTGTTTGTAAACAGGAATGAAGATACAGTGCTTTTCCAGAAAGTCAGGTAGGTTTCAAGCTCCAAACAATGGAACTGCCAAGCACATTTTTCATAAGTGAAATGTCAAAATATGGAAAAGTAACATGAGACAGACTATATTTAGTGTGTTTCTAGAAAAGCTAAATTAAGTGAGCTATCCTTACACCACGATAAAATATTATCCTCGAAAACTTAACTTTCCTTCATTTTCCACAATAAAATTGGTATATAAAAATGTGATTTTAAAGTCATTTTTGATACACAAAATTTATTTTGAATTTGTCAGTATCGTTGTAGCCTACATAAAACGCAGTTTTTAAGACACTCTCAATTACTTTTTTAAGACAACTATACCGTACATATTTACCAACTGTTTCAGAAATATGCAGCAGTTTACGAACGTCAAAACAGCTGTTAGAAATATGATTTTTGCCCAAGGTTGCTACCTAATTGCAATACATTTTGAATGAATCGCGTTTCATTCAACGTTTCCCAAGTAACTATATCGTCAAAATAATTCGTGTCAGTGAAATTGGTAGATAGCTCTTTTTAACAGAACGCCGATAGACGTTAAAAATAATTGCAGAAAATGCTGGTAAAAATTCTTAGATTTACATTTTAACACCGCAGGAAATATATAAGCGTAAAACATGTTATTTTGTATTTTTTACATTTGCAATACAACTAATATGCTGATATATTATTCTACAATAAATACATTTTTTAAAAATGAATTTTACTTGTATTAGCAACACGCAGCTAGGCAATGTAAAGTTAAGTTATAACATGTGTCTTGAGTATTTTAAGGAATCACGAATCAGTAAAATAGTATCGTTGAAAATGTATGTACATAGTAAAACTTACCTGGTAAGCGCATGCGAGCTGATCGTAAATTAATAGGCGGGATTTGTTTGGTTAAATTGGGGAATAATATTTTCACATCAAGGGTAAAAGAGGAACTAAGAGAACCTGATAAAAGGACATGCAACATATGTAATATCCGCTGATAACGCAGCAGGAATTTGAAACTTATAGTAGCATAAAAAATTCAAATAAGTTTTTGATCAAGTACAGGATATTCCGAAATTGCATGTCAATATTTTGGAGGAACTATCATGACGTATGGAGGAACAGAAAATATTATACAAACCGGTCCGAAAATGCAGCATTGATGTAACAGTGCACAGCGTTCGGGTTGACTTATGTTACTGTGTAATGCCATTGCAGGTATTATTGACAACTTTATACAAGACGTATATTTAAGTGGAAAGGTTGGTATTACCAAGTAACATGATCAGCCCGTGTCCCATCATGCACTGTTAAGAGGACGTGGTAGATAAATAAGCGCTGAATTCTTCAATTGAGATCTACATGTTTTGAAAGTCAATATAGGATAACAACAAAACAACAACCCTTGTTAATTTTATTTGCCAACTTTATGAGCAAACAGTTACCTAGAATGATGCATTTATTAAGCGTGATCTCTTGCGCCGCAATTAAATGTACGATATTTCAGCGTCTGAAATTGTTCTTCAGAAATACGTTATACTTGTGAAAAATTTTTGCCCAAAAAGTTGCCAAAAACTGTCTGGGATTGTTGTTTTTTGATTTTTGCAAATTAGCTTCGAGAAACCTACAATTCTAAACAGATGCTCCTAGCGCTGCATTATATACCACGCACTGTTAAGTCATGAGACCCACAGTAACGGTGCGTTTTCGTTCTTACACTGTAAAAATACCTTACTACAGTAAATATTATCGAAAGTTTTTAACCCATACAGTAGAGGAAGTGATCACATTGTTGTTATAGAAATCTGGAATATATAGGAACGCTACAATTAATTTATGGGAAACACTGTTAACTATGCCTGCTTTCTTAACATTTGGATCGTCGATTATATCTAACCAACAATTAATAAGGTTTTGGAAACCAAATTTTTCATATCTATTATTATGTGAACAATAACCTGTATTAATCATAGCATCACCTATCATTGTGAAGAATGTAGATTTATATGCATCTGGTGGGCTAACGATTTCAATAACATTATTTTTATCATTACGTTTTGAAAGTACATTAAACAATGTATTAATAAACTCTGTTACACTTTCCATGTTATTATCAAATTGAAACAATAATAAATCTGACACCCATTGTTGGGTTTCTTCAACTGACATATAGTATTGTTCAAAAGGTATCTGTACAGCAGAAAATAAAGTTTAATAAGGCACAATGTTAGTATCATTACAATGAACTAAATTTTCTAATTCACCAAATGTCAAATTATTTATTGTACATTTTGCGTTTTTTAAAACTTGTTGAAACACTTTGCTATCAAGATTACCTAACTTAGGATTCATTACCCAGAAACTAGTTTTAGTTACCAAATTGTAAAGGTGAACATAACAAACGTAAAATTATTTGAGCTACATTTACAGGAGTAAGCTTTAGTCTGCATTGGTGTGCTAAATATACAAATAATTTTTTACAGTTTACGCTCATAAATCATTTTTCTTTCCGCTAGATGCGAGGATTGTTACCCCAAAATAATGACATGCAATTTTGCAACATCCTGTATTTTTCTAGTCTGACACGTTTTGTTAACGTAATCTAACGTAATCAAAGCACATAATTATAACATCGTAAGTAGTTCACCAAATATTCATTTCACTCCTAGCAGCAATATGTATGCTCGAAAAGTTGAAGCAAAATGTTTTCTATGATAGCATGTTTTTTTGTTTGTTATCTCTATATTGACTTTCATATATCCTGCAAAATTCAACAAACATTTAAAGTTTTATTATTGACATAAATGCCCCTTTAAGCTGCTAATTTGTCCAGCCACTTCCCAATCTCTCTGGTTTCTGGCGCTCAGACACTATCAATAGACAAGCACCGGTTTAGATTTTTACGAACTTAATTTAAGTAACTACAGTTTCCAAAGGCAAATTTTTTTTCTTAATAACAGATTGAAAATTAATACCAAAATGTATCCCATATAATCTAATTACCTATTAATAATTCGTCCGGTATTACAACCTGTTCAGGGTTAAGTGAGCACATTTTAAGTATATCTCAACAGGAATAATAACAAGGGACGTGAAAACTTCGTGTTATTTTCTGCCAGCAGGTCAGACTCGTATCGAATGTATGCTCGATCGACGTCTTCCGATGGTCGACAATATCATGACTTGCCGTAAAGAATTTTTCTGTCCATGCAATTAACAGTTCCACAGTATAATGACCAACCTTCCATAAACCGGCCATACATGCAATTGACATCACATGAGATTCGTGGTCAGCGGAATCTTAGATTGTGATCTGGTATGTAGGCTACAGGACAAGTCTGTCACCAAATAACAACGTGAATTTTAAATGATCCTAATAATAACAAATAAGTATACTTCAGCGTGCCCTCTGACAATATATTTCGATATCAACGATATGAATGAGCTACATTTCTTAGTGAAACGCCTGTGTTTATAGGTAGTAACTATAGTCGGAATTATACAAACAAGCTGAAATGAAGCATTAACCTTTGCCGTAAAAAGTGGTTACGCTGCAGTTGGTTCCTTTCCAAATTAATCTGTGCAGTTAATTTTTATTTTATTGATAGGAAGATTTGAACAGTTTATGTGTCATGGGAAGCAGCCTGGTAAGTCGATGTAAAGCACACATGAGTTTCTTTGCATAATTGATCAGATGAAGAATTCACGTGTTACATTTGTCCTCCTTAATTAAATACGCCCCAGCCTATTGAACGAAGTGCAAGGAGCAGAGATTATAATAACATATATAAACCGAGTATTCTCACTACACCATTTTTTTAGGTGTGATGTCACGTGAGTCACTTTTGTTTAGTTGTACATCTGTTGATTAGTTGTGTAAAAACTGTCATTAAGGTTTTATACTTCCTTTGATATTATGTTTTCGTTCCAAATCCTTCTTTTATCACGTTTGAAGTAATTCGTATTTGAGGTGTGTCTAATTCAGTTATTGAGCATAGTTAATTTCTGTATGTTAGTGTTTTTATTGTAGTGTGGTAGAATTGGCAAGTTTAATAGTAGCCTATACCTACTGATAGTTTGGAATATTTTTGTAATATTTTTATTTTTAACCTATACTAATATTTTAGAAACTGCTTCTCACTCTTCGAAACAAACGCAACAGATAATAATTATAAAAGTGTTTCAAAAGGAACACCATTTATTCGTGAATTTTATTAAATAGCATAGGCCTGTTAGTGATCGATTAACAATAATGCCTAATTTAGCCTACCAAGTATCCTCTACTTCTTCTTTGACGGTAATCGCATATTAATTGTATTGTCGTTTATTTGGTTTATTTATGTGGTTTTACGTGCCCTCGAACAGCACAAGGCCTTAGTAGAGGAACATGGGTGGAAGGGGGTAGTAGTCGGCCAGGGCCTGTTTAAGGAACCATCCCAGCATTCGCCTGGAGTGATTTCGAAAACCCTGGAAAACCGAAATCAGGATGGCCGGAGCCGGGGATCGAACCCGAGTCCTCCCGAATGCGAGGCGAGTGTTTCACCATTGGTCCGCCATGCTCGTTATGTGTATGGATGGCGGAAGTCGCAACTTCGCTCCTAATATAATAATAAATTCTTGCACTGATATATGTGACATCATACTGTTCTGTGTGCCGTGACGGAAACGTAAACGTGCAGCAGACCAGCCATCAGTCCAACAGTCAACCCACGTCCTTCTTCCCAAACACCGTGCAGTGGAGGCCAGGTAGACTGCAGTATACAGGAGTGTAACTAGCCAAACTGCATCTGTCTCATTATAGTCACCGAGGAGACAAGATAGGCCGCCTACAGCTCTCCGTGTCAAGGAGAGGGTCCTAGGTTCTAGTCCCTATACGTGCCGCTCACCGCTAGTCGACTACATCTACAGCCTTCCGCATAATTAGTAATATGGGAACATCAGCTCCGAATAGGCCTGTAGACTAAATATCAATCATTCACTTTAGTACAACGATGTTGATCCAACGTGTTAACAACCGCTCCACTCCGAATAACAGTAGCTGCAGTGTTATTTTTAACTTCTGTATAAACGTCTGGATTGTTCAGTTTTTCAATTATCCTTATTAACTCTCCTCTGTAGCGAAGCTCCAAACGTAAAGCCATTTTCAGGGTTACAACTGGTAGTTTTCAGTGATTTTGAAAAAACTTTCGTTTTCAAAGAAACATAATTTTCATAACGAAGTATCCTTACATTTGTTTGTCACAAATATGTTACAATTTGTACCTCATTTTTGGAAAAAATAAATTTCATAGATTTTTAGATTTTTGCATCCAATATATCGCCAATTATATTATTATATTAGGAAAATTGGCCAAAATAAAACAATACTTACATAATGAATAGTGCATTATTTAACTAAATGGCTGCATAGATATATGCATCGTGTTACTGTGTTCCAAATTTTTGCAAAGCATTTCGTTATAAATGTTTCGAGTTTTTACACCAATGTGAAAAAAAAAAACCTACCAAGCGTAGTCTTAATGGATTACAATACCTGCAAACATAGATTTTCTTCCTGACAGACTATTTCGTTGCCATAAGCGAAGAACGTGGTGAAAGTACTCATTCTATATATTTTACTAGGAATAACAGAGATAGAAGCAGTGCGACACCTGTGGACCAGCTTGTACTCGTAACCGTCAGACGCGACGCAGTTCGACGATCTTCTCGCGTGATCCTAGCACATAGGTTACCCACCGCACAGTCGCGTGGAAAAAAAAAGAAACAACTTCAGAACTCACTCACGAACAACTTTTCTTCCAGGAACGTCTAGCTGCGCAACCTTCTTTCTTTTCCACTCCTTCCTGTCCTTTCCTCACCGTCCCGTTCCTTCTTTTCTTATATTATTATTTCTGTCGTGGGAGGTGCATCTCTCCGCGTGAGACTCACAGAGGTGCGAGCAGTGTTGCCAGATCAAACAGATTATTATGTCGTAAGTCGCTGTAAAAAACAACATACCTCAAAAATTCTCGTACTCTATTAGACTACCCCTTTATATGGTTTACAGTGTATTAATTCAGGTATTGTCAGTACAAGGATGGCAAAATCTTGGTACACACATATTAAAGCAAAACTATAGTACACCTGGCAACATTGTTGGCGTGCTCCGCCGTCGTGTAGGAACTCGCACGTCACAGAGGAGTTTTCTGCGGAGTTGATAACAAACTACGGCAAAGAACACAGCGACAACTATGTTGTCAACTTTACCCACCCCGCACCCTAGTAAGTTATTTCCGTGGCCTCGTGCATGTGTTTGCCCGTTGCATTTTCTTGGTAAAACAACTGCAATAGCTAGACTTTTGGAAAATATTTGAAAAAAAGCTTTGAATAAGTTACTCAGTTTTGGTGCCAAATATAAAACCCGCTACACACGGTTTAAAGAATTCCGCTTCTACGAACTGAAAGAAATTCCCGTGTTTACTTACATTTCGCTGGCTCGAAGACTTGATTCTAGCTCCAAATTGATGTTGATTTCTAACTTATAACAATATCTAAATAATGTTTAAAAATTAGATTCATGAAGTATTATCGGTGTTAACGTTTATGGGTAAAGCGGGTACGTTTAAAGACCGCCTGGTAAAGAATAGTAATCAAAAAGTGTGTTTTATCTGTCGTTAAATTTTTAGTGTGGCGAAATCTATAAACTGCATTTCTTATCTACATTACCATATTTGTATTGACAATTTCACGTTGTCATATTTGTATTGGCAATTTTACATTGCCATATTTGTATCGACAATTTTTCATTGTATTGTGAAAAAAAAACTAGAGCTTTAAAAGTGTTCATCTTACCTTGAACAGCCTACAGAGAGCGTTTATAGGGTAAATTTGATTTATTAAGAACCAGCCAGTTTCAAAGCGCCGTCTACATTGCTTCGTAAATATACTTGATAAAATGACTTAAATTAATATCTACAGGATAATGTCACGAGGAGATATCGCTAAAACACAACGCTCATTCACTGCATAATTTGGAACATAAATAGCATGTACATATGGATGCCTGCTTAAATGAAAATCGGAAGTTTTACTGCGCCGTCAAGTATACCAACAAGGGACATTTTACACGGGATAGAGAAAACTATCTGAGTGCACAATTACCGAGACACTTGACCGGTGTAATTTTTCTCAATTGTTTATGCTCTAACATAAACAATACGGTCTGGTAAAACACCGCTGACTAATTTCTGTATTTTAACTGTCATGTTTCAAAGTTTTCGAACTACTCTGAAAATTCTGAGGATAAGACCCATGTGTACGTTATAATTCATTTTTCGTACCTGAAACAGGAGAACGGGTGTTTCTGACGATAGCTGCCATATTATAGAAGACAACCTTATACAGGATATTATGGCCAAAACCCTTCAATACTAAAAAGTAAATTAATGTTTTCCACAAAAATAAAATACCGTTTTATATCGTTCAGTTAGGTATAATTAATGCACTAAGGAAGACGGCAATTGTAATTGTATACAAAATAATATTCTTTATCTTAGAATTAATTCAGGTTGTGCTCTTGACGAACTTTGCATACCAAAAAATGCAATAATTTCTTTAAATAATGTGTTGCTAACGTTGCATCTATGCCGGTTAAACTTGCTAAGAGGTCTATGTATCAGGTGTAGTTTTCTGCATTTGATGAGCGGAGGTTGGGAAGCAACAAAGTTCCGCTTGCCACACTCGACTATAACCACTTCGCTTCTATTTGCGGACCGCCAAACTGCAGTGAAGTGTTTTCGTTTTACGGTTATTTTCTGGAACTTAATGCAGTGACCCTACAATTTTCAAGCATGTACGAAAGTCAAACGCACGCTTCTAATGTTTTACAAATTCGGGTGAATCCGGGCGGCAATTTGTAGTTTCATCGGTCTAAAAACCCGCTTTTAGTCATTTTGAGTGTCCCAAAATGTAATCCATTCGAGAATTAATTTGTGTTGCTATTGTTTTATTTTTTAATTTTAATTTTGGTGTTGTCTTTTGTGGTACGACTATTTTTATTTCCCGAATTGTTTGTGTGTTATATGTTTGTTGACAACAGCTACTACTGGCTATTTTTACTTTTTGTTTTATTATTTTTTTTCTGCAACCCGACAACATTGACTAGCAATGGTGTATGTTAAAAAAAGTTCAGTTCAAAGCACAAAGAGTTGTCTTGCAGATATACAGAAATATATTTGTTCCATTCTGCGTACAAATAATTGTAACTTTTACATTTGTGATGTTTAAGAAAATCAGTTCATTTTGGACTTAAATAAACCAAGAAATGCTTTAAGAAATGAATACTAATTATTTTTCGGAAAAGCTATAGTTTTAATCTCCTGGCTTGTAGTAAATACTATTTACTCGTCTGTCTGTGAACAGAATATGATAAGACGCCTAATAATGGAACAGAGAAAGGGTCGCGGGAAGAGGGGCAGCGGATACAAGCGTACTGAGACATTGATGTAAAGGGTAGTGGAAATAATTATACTATCGTCGGAAATTTGATATAACAGATTCCGTTTAGTATGCACAAACACCATAACAAATTTTTTTCAAATGTGTCAAAATATTACTTTCATTGATGAGAGGAATTTACCTATACACTAGACGCATATGTTTACTGCTTCATTAACGGCAAATTTCCTTGTAATGTTTGCGTAATTTGCTACCCTTATATTTCAGCGAAACAAATGTTCTCTAGTGTCAATTTTATAAACATTTAACTTAGTTAGCATTTTATTCTGAGGTTAGGAAAAACAGGTACATGACATTTAAATGGTAAATTATCTTCAATAGAACATTATTGTTATTATTCTAGTTGTTCTTTCGGCAGGTACAAAAATGCCTTGCAAATTAGAGGTGGACAGAAGATAACCTGCTCTACACAAATGCACTGACAGGAAGACTAAGTATTGGGTTACATATGAGTGACGTCTATAGCGACATCCTACAGTTCTCTCAATGGATTAGAGGGATGCTGCTATATTTGTGGTATGTATGACTTGCAGTAATCTTATGATTTGTCATAATTGACTTGTTCCTTCTCCCAGGAATGTGGTGGCTACCCACTCAGTATATTGATATCGATAAATAACTCAATAAATAATATAAGGGTATACATGCAGTCGACAGCAGATAAATTATTCAGTATGTGTACTGGACTTTTATACTTTCACATTTTCAAAACTACTGCAATTATTATAACTTTCCAAGTATTCATATAATTTATAGTTTGCATAAAACTTACGGTTGACTGAAATTGAGAATTTATATTGACTTCAGTCCGAGTAAGCCATAAAAATTCTTTACAGACTCTAGAATGTTCATATTGAGGAAGCTTATCTTAATTTATCTCATACATAATTTTTATATTTATCCGGGAGTAATTACTGATTCCATACTTTAAGCACAGGCTGAATTTAATATTTGACGATATTTGTTTAGTAGACCAGATTACACGTACAGAAAATTTGTTTCCCGCGATGGAGCCGTTACAGTAACCGCTGAGTTTCTAGATTGGCTAACGCTTTTACTTAAGGGTGTTCAAGTGCGATAAAATCAAAATTTTATATCTTTATGAAATAGTGTTGGTTTAGTAGACGATACTTGTGAGTGCAGTTTCCTCTTACGAAACAATTTTAGCTCCCATAGTTTTCTTATAACGGTGCGACAAAGCCAAAATTTGCTTGTTCTGCTGCCATTTGCAAATAGTGAAAACCAACTGACCTACATAAACAAAATAATTCACTGTGATAGGCCTATAACATCCCATGAGCTATGCAATAAAGGATTTTAAAGACCATAACGTATTATTTTGAATTTTTTTTTAAATTCGTAAAAATACAAGGAAAAAGTTGAAAATTCAGAAATCTTTTTAAATACAAAAATAGTTCACGAGATTTTTGAAAATATTTCATTACGTAGCCCGTCATATGTTATTTCACTATGAATTATTTCACTTACGTAAGTCAATTGGTTTTCACTATTTGCATGGCAGTAGAACATGCCAATTTTGACTTTGATGCACCGTAATGAGAAAATTATGCGAGTTAAAATTGTTTCGTAAGAGGAAAATGTACTTACAAATATCGTCTATAAAACTAACAATATTTCATAAAAATATAAAATTATGATTTTATCGCACTTGAACACCATGGCGTAGCATACCTGAATTCGAAACTCAAAAGTTTCATAATCCGTATACAGTCATAAAAACATAATTACTTCTGGCCTAATGAATGTTGAAGTACTCGATGCTCTACAGAAACCAATAACATACCCACAACCGTAGAGTGAATATAAGATAAAGCTAGAATAGGCTTCTGCGCATGTGGCAAACATCTCACGTAATCGTATGCTAAAATACTTGGATGTTGTTATGCACGAACTTACCATCCGCCAGCTGTAAGTTATGAGTCAAAAATGTATCACATTTGAAACATTATTTAAACAAAAGTCATAGAAAAGCAAGATTTAGATCAGATAGGCCTAAAGGAATGAACTACTTTTTGTAAGACAGTTTTAAAGCTGACAATTTTTAATAGACCTACATTACTAATAATTGGAGCACTCGGTTGATGCGTAACACACTTCATTACTACGCTTATAAAACAGATGACCTGATAGATTGCTTTAGAGAACATATTAACAGTTTCAGTGCAGAACATTGTGGCCAACTTCTAAAGAAAATCACGGCTACTGCTTTGCTGGCGGAAACTAATAATTTTACCAGATAATGATTTGATAACCTTGCACATAGATGAAGCCATTGATGTTGTAGTCGCACGATATACGGTCAAGAGTGATTTTACAAATTCAGAAAGATTCGCATAAAATAGTAAACAAATACAAAATAGCATCGGTGTTGGAAATGTAATAAATTTGTGTTTATATATATATATATATATATATATATATAATTATACATATATAATTATATATTTTGTCTCAGAGACATGCGTATTGTAACAGTTGGTACTACTGGTTTTATGTAAAATAATAATGGGAGTTTAGTTTCGTGAGTATGTAAAGATAACCATAAAATGGCTACTTGTTCGTTGGAAATAGAAATAAATAGGTGGTGAGTTTAATATAAAGATAAATTTAATTGACTAGTTTTCATTGCATTGTTTTAAATTGACAGGAGACAAAGATGGGTAGTTTCTGGTATGGAGTCAACAATCGGCTTTACTTACATAAATACGTCCTCATATATTGCACACATCTTGGGTCACGTGGTTGTAGGTATAACAAACACATGTTCGTGTCAGGATTTTGCTACTGCGTAGCTCGATCAAAACTCTACCTACACATTCACTCTACGCCCACAGCGAGTACAACTGTGAATTCACTGGATTCTCTTCGCCTCAAAGTGTTGTTACAAAACCCGTGGAGAAGCCATGCTAAGCCTGTTCTGTCTTTGTGTCGCAGGATGCTGACTGGTAGCTTTACTAGCAATTATTCTGTTTCTTCTTTCTTAATTACAATTTACAGAACGCTGAAATATTAACTTTCGTAGTTGAACATTTGGTTGACAAGATTTCTTTCAATTGCGTGTTTATTTCAAAATTAATTTTGTATTTATACTGCACACTTTTATTCTTAAAGAACTGAATTACCTGAAGGTAAGTTAATGTCGTAAGAATTTTACAAAAAATATATTTACATTTCTTTAATTTGCTCTATGTTTGTATTATTGTTCAACTCATGTTTTTTATAACCACACAGTAGAGAAATATAATACTTCATGAGTCATAAAACCAGTCAGGAAAATATTCGATGGCAGGGAAAATAATGGCCCATCGAGAGAACTATTGCAACTAAATATGGCATCTGAGAAATGAATCCGGTTCGCTGTTGAATGATATGTTGTTGTTGCTCACTAGATATCTCTGCATGCGTCGCAAGGCCCATTAAAATTGTTAGGTATGCCGTTCTGCCCCTCTAACCTATTTAACTTCCTCTTCCTCCCCTCCCCCTCCAGACCCAATTAATATTCTTGTATCGACGAAGTGCTACAAAGGAACAGAAGCTCCAAAGTGTTACGGCTGATTGGAGTCAAAACTTAATAATAGCCGAGAAGGATTTTATGCCGTGCAGTTTTAGCAAAATAATTAAAAGTGTAAAAGTTTTCGTAAATAAACTACAACGAAAACTAACCCGAGCATTGAAATAACCTAAGATAATTTACAGTTCGTGTTTTATGTTTTATGTCCTGCATATTTATTCGTATAGTAAAAAGCAAAATAGTTCACATTGCTCAAAACTAAATGTCTACGGTCTTGTCGCAATGGTAGATGACATGAGATTAGGCCTATATGCCTTATATCTAACAGCTTGAAGAGTGAATATTTAAAAAAACACCAAGAGTTGCCTCCCCATGGTAAATGCCAAGCGATTCGCGGTTCATTCAGGTCGTCCTATCCTCTTTAGCATTCCTACGTATCGCCGAACGACGATAAACAGAAAGCTGACGAACATCCTGACGTATCTCCACACTATGCATGCAGACTCCCAATGGAATGAGCAGAAAGTCGCAGCAGACTTCGGTGAAACAGCTGTGCCCATCAAGCCTATTAAGGCGGTGGTCCCGGCGAGATACTGCTTGCTATCGATTTGCATGTGTGGGTTCCAGAGTCCGCTGGGGGCCGCAGCCTTGTGGGTTGGTAGGGGAGGGGGGCAAGGGGTCCGAAGAGAGAGGAAGGCCCTGTATGATGAACAAGTCGAAGGCGTCAAGAAGAGAAGGAAATGAAAGAGAAGAAGCCAAATAGAATTCAATTCACGTTCTCTCCCTCGCTCTCTCTCTCACACACACTACCCTTGGACGCGTCTATGCGAGAGAGAAATAGAAGCACCCGCAAGGGTAGGAGACGACGGGAAATAAGAGGAGGAAAAACAGAAATTAAATTATATTTTGTTCTCCTTTGTGAAGCCCCCGGAGGGCAGCCTGGGCCCAGAACTCTTGCGTTGGCGCTTGCCAGACGTATGTCACTCGCCGGCCGTTAATATCACACAGCCAACTTCGCACCCGGTGACCGCAATAAGACGTCTCTCTCACTCTCTCTCTCTCTCTCTCTGCCTGTCTTCACATCAGTGATAACAACACAAGCACTGCACCCAAGTACCGACTCCATCCTTCCCCTTACAAATTCTTCGTACAGCTTTTCAAATATGCAGTGCAAGTAGAGAAAGTCGCGTGAATTACATCCAAGAAAATTTACTATCACTGGAGAGTAGGAATCGCAGACACAAAAAAAATGTATGTAACCGAATGGCACGATACTGAGGACAAAACATTAAACACAGCTAATCCACTGAGTATTACTGAAATCAACATAAATGCGACAGAGCATGTGTGTTATTTGCTGGAAAATGCCTGTAAAATACTGGTAATATGATTAGGCCTAACACTCAGACGTTAATAATCTGATTGAAAGAATGTATCTAAGTACTGACACTAAGCAAGTTTCAGTAAAAACAAATAATTATAGCTTTGTTAAGGCAAATTAAGCTACTGCTAGCGCAGTTATTGGCAATTATGTATTTTTCCTTGCTCGTGAAGCGAGATTTTACTGTCTACGTGGTCTTTTGCAGTGAATTGAATATTTTATTGTTGGCCGTCACGAATATTTAACTACTGTAAATAATTTTAAACATGCATTAAGTAGTATTTAACTCGGAGTTCAAACAGCAAAGAAAATTAAAATTGGATGGAAATTAAATTAACAAATTCGTTATATCCTGATTGCGCAAAGCAAAAGAAATATCACAATTTTTTTTCTTATGATTTCTCTCCGTTTCATTTTTACGTCAAGAATTTTCAACAGATCTTTGCGATATGCACTTCCTGTCAGCTGGTATTCAATTTCATCCACCTCAATTTGCAATTTCAACACTAGGGACAGGAGAATTGTGCTATTTTACTGACATTGAAATCGCGAAATTTTCCTATCCCTAGCTATATATTTTTTAAAATATTTAATAAATTCAATTCAGGTTACAATTCTGTTTTCGTCAAATTAATTTCCTTGTGTCGTAAAAAGTTAGCTCACTGACTGATGTGTGCTTCACTTATGTATAAATGATGACTATATAGAGAGGATGGTTTATCGCGGGAAAACTTGACTGTTTGCTGGGTTTCAACGCACGTTCAACTTACAGGAAGATTACTGGGTTTAGCTTGTACGTGGAGCTGTTGCCCTATTTGACTGAGCCAATAAAAATCCCGATATTGTAATATTTTATCCCTGTTATTAGTCTGCAGACAGCTACGTTGTGTCAGAAGTTAATCACCGAATCAGATATGTTGCAAGAAACTGCAGCGTTTTCAAGGGTATGTTGGCACAAAACATTTTCGTGAAGTACTATCATCTCTAATGGTGACATACTGCTACACGATGAAATGTTATGTTTAGAGACCAGGAAATTTCGTGTATTTGTTTGAGACCAAGTCAAATTTCAAACTATTTTATGCTTTAGTTTCTCTCGCGTTTGAGCTACCATTTATAAGATTAGTTCTCAAATATGATTATAAATAGGAGCTAACATTTATAAGATTAGTTCTCAAGTATGATTAGAGATAGGAAATTAAGCAAAAAGATTTTTGAAGCACTTTGTTTCAGTGCCTTACGTGCGCACCTGCATATCTGATTTATGGTCAGTGATTGAATGCCGTAACACCCAGAGTATTGAAGTTAAACCGGCAAATCACAGACGTGATGTGTGGCAGTTATCTGTGAACTGATTGGCAGAGTCAAATGAATAACGACTCTGCACAAAAACACTCTGCAAATAGCCATGAAGTTGAGCTACACGTAAGACACTGAAACAAGAATCTTTTCACCAAAAATTCCTGTCGCTAAATATGATGGACAAATGTAAAGCCTGCTTAATAACACCCAACTGACTCATGCACACTTTGTCTTGTAAGACGTTATACTGACAACTCACTGGAACAGCAGTTAATGTACAGGTAGCATGATGTTAGAGCGTATACAGGACTGTGGAGTCCAGCCGGCTAGTCACTGAAACCCGCCAATGATGTCTTATTTGTTGCGACCTGAAAAATTCGTGTTTTCTTTTACGTACACTCTAGAATTCCAGAGACTATAAGTTCGTGCCACTTTCGCAACTGGCCCGTGACTTGACATCCCCTGGAAGTCTCAGAGCCAATAATAACAATATACCTAAACGTGCCCCATATCACTGTATCAGCGAGCAGCTAATGAACAGTTGTCTGTTTGAATACACAGTTATACTTGAAAGGCTAGCCTGCAGGACAGTGAAGCCACGAATTTTTTCAGTCTCTTCTTATTTGCCTTCTTGCAAATATATCTAATACAATTAAGATTTTTAAATAATTTAATCCACAGTTTAATCTTTCAGTAATTAATTCATCTATAGTTTTATATTTTGGAGGCTACCAATCTTATAACTGTCACTGTACTTTAATCCGCCCAGTTTCTTCTTACACAACTGCGTCAAAAAGTACCTATGTTGGGCCTGATGTTATAAATAGAGACATGCAAAATTCGCGTTATCAATTGGTAGCAGACTGAACTTCACTTTCATATACATAACAGAGCGTAATCTGCGATTCAATTGGCCACGAACGTTTAAGTGTTGTTATTTACGTGTGTTACGTCTTTACAGAGATTGGCCTCTCTACCGCGTAAGCATTCTCCGCGGCAAGTCACGACAATATCGGCCAGCTAGAGACGTCGAACGAGCCCATAGTCACTTGGAGTCTATTCAGCTGTCAGAAAAGAATGCGCATTTTGCATGTCTCTAGTTATTAATTGTATAGGTGGTTCCTGATAAGTGGTGAGCACTTTCAAAATCAATCTTTAAAAAGTCACTGCCCGTTATTTGCTATAATTAGAGATGGTAATTTACCGCGAAAATGTCTTGTGCCAACATACCCTTGGAAACGCTGCAGTATTTGCAACATACGTGATTACTAGAGACATGCAAAATTCGCGTTATTTTCTGACAACTGAATAGACTCCAAGTGACTATAGGCTCGTTCGACGTCTCCCGCTGGCCGATATTGTCGTGACTTGTCGCGGAGAATTCATACACGGTAGAGAGGCCAGTCGCTGTAAAGACATAACAGAAGTACATGACAACACATACAAGTTCGTGGCCAATTGAAACGCAGATTATGCTCTGTTATGTATAGGAAAGTGAAGTTTAGTCTGTTATTAAATGATAACGCGAATTTTGCATGTCTCTAGTGACTACGCGAAAACAGTTCGACGCGACATATATAGTTGTATACAGTCCAATCGCATGAGTCAACCATTATGCTAGAAGAATTTTCATTGGTTTTGTCAAATATGGAAACATTTTTCACTTTTAGATGAAAGTCAGTCGCATAAACAAGTTGAAAGCCTAGAAATCTGTCAAGTTTTCCTGCGATATGTCACCATCGTTACATATAACTAGAGCTGATGTCTATTGCGAGAAAACTTGACTGTTTGCTGGATTTCAACGTACGTTCAGCTTATCAGAAGATTACTGGCTTCCACTTTTACGTGGAGCTGTTACCTTATTTGACTGAGCCAATAAGAATCCCGCTTTTGTAATATGTGATGTCTGTTATTGGTCTGCTGACAGCCATGTTGTGGCAGACGTACTATACGTCAGCCAATATTATAAGTTGCAGGAAATTACAGCGTTTTCAAGGGTATAGTGGCACAAAATTTTTCGCGATATACAATCACCTCTACCTATAATCCAACACGTACATTTGTTGATACACAATATGAATGGTTGACAGCGATTTACCAAATGTAGAGCCATGTTTTCTCGAATAAAAAACCGACGGATGTATACCGTGCAGGACTTGCAATAACTTGTTATTAAACATACAATTATTATTTCCAGATGACAATATTTAAGCATGAATACAAATTAATTTTAACAATTAGTTTCTATGGCTTGATAAGTATCAATAACATTTTTGTTTCTTTAATGTGATGTGGAACAAATGCATACATTTATCTACGTCTTTGGTGATTACAATCGTGCACGTTGTAGGCATTTAGCTTTGTAGTAAACAGAACTGAGAACTGCACGATACTATTTTATAATGAAAGACATACACAAAATACATATTAAAAAACGTCAAATTTTTTAAAATGTAAGAGTTTTAGACATGTAGTTATGGTTTTCTGAATGGTTGCTTAGTCGTGTATTGTATTGTGTTTTAGATTTAAAAAACATATGGGAATGACGATGTGCTTACTTCACGTATATGACGCTGAGACACTACGCTAATTTAAAAATGTTGTATCTTATGCCGTTGTACAATATTACGTCTACATTTTCACGAAATTGAATCACATTACAAACGTTTTTCGTGCGAAATTATCGACATTTTATATACGAGCCACTTCATATTCTCTATCTAGATGACCCAGAAAGGAACATCGAGGGGATACTATATAAATTAAATAGCTGATATACAGAAACCTGTCTTAAATGGAAATTACTTCCCGAGTATTTATGTAACAACTTAACGTTAATAATAGCTGTTGTTCATTACTTACACTACAGGCATATATTTAATGTTTACATAATGCAAATAGCGGTTTTGTTTAGTAGTGGAATATTGAGGTAGCCATTTTACAGGCCTATTTAAATGAAAACACGTGGCAAGCTTTTTATTTGCATGCAGCGGAAACATATACGAATTACACTAGAAACCATTAGACTTTTGTAAACTAATGTACCTGACGCATTGGTGAATTGCGTATTTCAAGTCTATAAAACGTTTCTTACTGGACGGTAAAATTATTTTAAGTAGGCTACAGTTCAAAACATAAATCCAATCTTTGAGCAACTTCCATTGTATTAAACACGCTGACTAATGAAAGGACTAACTTAACGGTTTTCTAAGATTAAAGCGGTATACCTAAGATTAGCGTAAACAGCTTTTCATGGGCATTTAGTCTATATTCAACAAATAACAAGATGTATTGCTTTTTAGTTTTGTTAGGATATATTTAGAACCTTCTCTATGTTTAGTACGATCTCAGAATTAAATATTGGTCGGTTAGTTCACTTCTGCGTATAAGTCAATTGTTTCGTATTTCTGTGCAACCTCTATGTGCCTAAGGAATGTAGATTTTTATTTATTCGGCGTTAAGTATTGAAGTTATTGTCGTCTATGGTTGCGCTCGGGGTAAATCAGTCTTCATACCACGTAAACAACTTATACCATAAGTTAAGTATTGAAGTTATTGTCATCTATGGTCTGAGATCGTACTAAACATATAGAAGGTTCTAAATATATCCTAACAAAACTAACAAGCAATACATCTTGTTATTTGCTCGTGGTAAATCAGTCTTCATACCACGTAAACTACATATACCATAAGATTAAGATTTCACTCTTGTATTCATGATCTGTTTTGCTGTTACTGTAAATAAGTCCAAGATCAGTCGTTAAAAGTGGCAGGCACAGACTTGCAAGCGCGCGCACACACACACACGAACATACACACATATACCTATACCTATGCATATAAATGTATGGCTTAATGCAAGAACAATCAATGTCAGTATACCATATGTGTGATAATCAGGAATTCTATGCTTGATTAACACACTTACTATACATTAACATTGGTTGGTCTTGCATTAGTCACACACACACACACATTATATATATACATACACCTATGTATAGATACACACATATAGTATATGTATACATACACACATACACACACGCTGTCCATAAACCACCACATAATAAGTACAATATGCGAATCCTTAACTAAATGGAAGATAATTGTGAGAGAGTGAAAGAGTGAGTGAGAGATTTTTTTGGTCAGCTTAACGTAGAGGTCTTCAGCGCTGGTGAGGGGTTACATGAGGTGAATATGGAGCAGCGCCGGAATGAAAGGGCGGGAGAGAAACGGGAGCTCCCCTCCCCCCCCAAAAAAAACCCGCCGACCAACGGCATCGTCCGGCACGATTCCCACATGCGAAAATCCGGGGACAGACCCCGCCGGGAATCGAACCCGAATCGCCTTGGTGGGAGGCGAGAGGTCAGGCCCTTCGACCACCGCGGCCCCCTACGGTAATGTTTGTGGCAAAATGTTATACGATGGCATTTTACATGCACAATGTGGGGCAACACAACACTATAGTTAGTCCACTATTGCACGCCACAGATATATTTACTTATCTTACTACAACTGTTTTGCCCTGCTTATTATGGGTGCAGGTTAAAACCCCGAGCCAAATATGATTCAACGTTTACTCGGTGTAACCTGTAATAACTGGGCGTAGCGTCCAAGAGGTTACTTTTTCCGTGCACTGTTTCCACGTATACTTTGTGAACGTAAAAATTCGTCGTATAACATTTTGCCACTAACATTTTCGTCTCCAATTTGGCCCAGGATTCGCGTGGTATGTGCTTATTACTAGGGCCACGATTTTGTCGCGAAAAGATTTTTGCCTCACTTTGTTTCAATGTCTCTCGTGCACAACGGCAACTGTGCTTCATGGTTATTGGCAGCGTGTCGTTGTTCAGTCACGTCTCTCATTTGACTGCACCAGTCATAATAAGATTATTGTGACTCCGAACGTCTGTAATTTGCCAAGGCAAGGGAGAGTAAAAACATCCAATCACAGACGACATAGAAGTGCTGCAGATGTGCACATGACGCTTTGAAACCAAATGCTGCAAAAATCTTTTCACCATAAAATCGTAGCTCTACTTATTACTAGGGACTGGAAAACTTCGCGAATTCAATTACCTGTGGGGGCTAGAATCCATTGTACCATCCATACTCAAGCCCCGAATATTTGTCCACTAGCTGCTACTCAGTGGAACAGCAGACAATGAACGAAAAGACCGGGCTTGAATATGCATAGTACAATGAATTCTAGTCTACAGGCCATTGAATTCGCGAAATGCTCCAGTCCCTTCTTATAACACATTTGTTTCTTGACATCCTGTATATTGCGTTGTGTGTCGAACACAATCGTGCATAAAACCATATTTGCAATTATTTAATGTAACGCTGATAGTTGTGTAAATGAGTGCCAAGGCGTGGCTCAGTCAACACAAATAGACGCACGCACATACAACTTGTCGAGGACGGCGGGTAAGAGTGGACAGCTCTCGTAATGACGGCGGCGATGTCGAAGCGTCGCGACGCATAACTGCACGGCCTCCCGGACACATGTTAAACAGCGCGCGGGGATCTCCCACGGGGAGGGCGACACGGAGTAGGAACGAGATATGGGCGATGCGCGGAGGAGGCAGTGGCGGAAGAAGGGATAGCACGTGGAGGAGGGAAAGAGGAGAACAAAGAAAGGACGGGAAGCGGCAAAAAGCAGGGGCTAAGAGAGACGACGTCGCTATTTGTGGATTAAGGTCTCTCTTTCTCCCCTCCCCGCCCCTAGTCTTGCCGGCAGATATACATGCTCCAGAGGGGGTAGCGGGTGGAAGGCGCCTAGGGCTGCAGCGGTCTTCGTCGCACACCCGGAGAGGTTGTATCGCTCTGTCTCGCTCGCACCCTCATCTCTGCGCCGGTGCCTGGAATGCCGACGCTCCATATCTAATCGCGCGCCGCGACCAACAAGGATCTACGGGGCGTTGGGGCGCTCGTACGCCGTCACACTGCCTTCTATAAATTACCCCTCGCACCCTCCGAGTCGGCAATTCTAACCCACATCTCGTTTGTACGTCGTACTGCTGGTCGTCAACATACGATACACCAGGGCTTCTCAATTACGTTTACTTCCAGTCATTTGCGTTCATTTATGCACTTATTACTCTCTTAGTCCGAATCAGTGATTACAATATGTGAAATGTTTATATCACTAAAAAGTATCGTTAACAATATGCTTCTAGCAGATAAACTGTAAAATTCACTAAAAATCAGTTAACAGGAAAGTGAAATTCACTGAGAATAAGTCAAAATCACTTTTCAATCAGTACCATTTAGTCATAGAAACAATATCCACGGTTTCACAAACTTCAGTTCCTCATTTTTGAACGAAACGGCTGAAATTTCACCGAAGAGGTTCATTTTTCACTCGTTCAAGGGGACCAAAAACAGTAATATTTCCTTTCATTTTATTCAAACTGGATTTTTTCTTACTTCTGACATTTTGACGTCGGCCCAGCTGAAATGTCTGCGGGCTACAATAGGCCCGCGGAACGCCTTTTGAGAAGACATGCAATTAATATTGACGGTTATAAGAACTCACGATGATAGGGTGCGTGTTGTTGTGAAACTGTTGTTTTACTCGTTGTATACATGAGTTAAAGTGGTTGGGTGGCTGAAGTCAGTGGTAGGCACTTTATACTGAAACTAGTTAAGAGTGCGTGGTAGATAAATAAACGCTGAAAACATCAATTGATTTCTACGCTTTTATCGAAGCCAATATGGATAAAATACTCAATGATAATCCTAGATAATGGTATTTGCCATCTCTATGAGTAAATATTTATTCAAAATTACTAATTCGTTACGCGTGATCTCTGCGCCGCAGTTAAATTCACGAGGTTCCGGCGTCAGAGATTGTGCCTCAGAAGTTCGTAACACTGGAAACAATTTAGTTTAAAACGTTGGCAAAGACTATTGTCTAGGATTGCTATTGTTTAATTTTCGCAAATTGTCTTCAAGAAATCTACGGTTATAGATTAAAGCTTTTGGCGTTGAATTATGTACCACGCCCTCTTAAGCTGTTAAGTTAAAGGTGAGAGTTACGGTAAAATGAAATACAGGATGAGTCGGGAGGAAAGGTACATGCTTTGAGGGGTGATAGTGCTGGTGATTCTGAATAAAATGTTTCTAATAAACATATGCCCATTTCTTAACCGCTTCAGAGAAACCGAAAGAAAACAACAAGGAACGGGAAATGTGCAGGTGACGGTAAATCACGATATTGTTATCGTATGTTTTGTTTAATTGTGTACATTTCGTCACAAAACATGTTCAAACACTCCACCACCGTCTTCAATGTATTTTGCTGCTCTGATAGACAGCTGCTGTGTTGCTGATCTGAGCTCATTAGTACATTGCTTTACTTGAGCACAAGCATGGTAAATACGAGCGAGAAGTTCCTCTCTTGTGTCCACCCTGCGCGTGTAGACTTCGCTTTTAAGCCAACCCCACACACAGTAATCCAATGGGGTAAGATCAGGTGACCTCGGTGGCCAAGC